>JAOVVB010099147.1:0-13116 GCA_028570985.1 Heterobranchus longifilis | reverse complement strand
CTGAGTGACTTCCTGTGTCCGTCATTTCAAATTAAAAGCCCTCTAGCGTTTCATACACGGTCCAGCAAGGTTTTGACCTAATTTTGACAAGACGCAGCTCCCGCAACTTGGTCGACTATTAGGGGGCAGCCTGTCTTACTGAATCCAGTGGTACTATAATAGTGCCCTTGAACATCCAGTAGATGTGGATTCCACCTCCCAGAAGACTTTGTGTGGCCTTTAATAACCTCAGAGCATGAGTTGGCCTGCAAATGCAAATTATTTGAATTCATGCTACCATGAGCTTTGCTTCCTACTGATGAATGATCATTTGCATTGAGAAGTAGGTCTACACAATATATAGTTTTTTAAATCATCGATAGCCATTTTTTGAGTTAGTTGAAAAGTATCAGTAGAAAACTGCACTTTAAAATGTACTGACTTTTTTTAATGCTGCCTTTTGTGTTCAGTTCAATGTTCAATTTGTTCAATTCATTTTGTTTTTATTAAACAAGCGATTTGTTGTATTTTAGCAGTATACTGAAAGCAGCAGACAGGCAGAACTGTTAATATCTGTTTATTTATCGCAAGTACTGTAATATCGTTATCACGTTATTCAGCATTACCGCATATTTTCCTCATATTCTGCAGCCCTATTGAGAAGGTGGGAAACTTTCAAAATGATACATCCTAAAACATTACTGCTAAGACAACATATCTTACATGACAGCACATCCCTAACTGTCTGGCACTACACATTTTCAGTTCATACCAGGACTTTGAAACACACATTATAGATCCAGAAAGATGATGTGTAACAGCTGCTACTAGCAGTGTGCAACTTTGACAAGACGTCTCTGAATATTGATGAAGTGTGTATTTATATAGTATACATGGTGTAATCTTTGCAAAGTCAATCCTATTGACCCAAAGGAAACAACTTTGTTGCTTAACGTCAGTATTCTGAGCTAATGTGTCCACTAGCAGACTACAACGCTCCCAGAAGCCTCGCTGCTCCCGTTATCCATCACTGTTAGTGATCAGTACCCAAGGCCGACCTCTCTCCATCCATCTCCCAATTTAACAGATCAACGCTTTTTTCTTCTGGCTCTTCTCTGTAATAACAAGGACACATCCCTGGTTAATCATCCTGCCCTGCTAAATGCAACCTGACATCAGCACACCTCCACTACAGGACTGGGCATGCCGTACCGTGGGGCATCGATGACCCACATAAGTCACAGCGGAGCACGAGCATGCGTAGACACACACTTGCTTATTCTATAGGCGGTGACAGATGTGATGTACCGGATGGCAAGACTCTAGGACTTATAAATGCTTATACGCCTTTATTGGACTCTTATATCTCCGGCATCCGCTTTTTTTCCTGCTTCTTTTGAAATGTATCAACAGCAGCATCTCATTAAAGAACTAGGAAGCATCAATAAAAACTTGATAGAAGACACTATAATCTGTGCCGCGTTGGAGTATTAACTCATAAAGAGCAAACTACGGTTGAGGATAGTTGGGCGGATATAGAAATAGATGTAAGACAGAGCGGTACCAGCTGTTACTCTGCGACACAAATAGCTGCACTGTCCCTCTGTTACAAAACACACACATGCGCACACACAATGTCAAATTGCATCTACTTAAAAGGTGTGTGTTTGCAGGCAAGGGAAGGATGTGCTTTCCACATCTGATCAGCTATGCCTCTTTGCCTAAATCGCTGCACTCCCTTTATCTCTCTCCCCCGTCTTTCTCATTCTCCGTGGATGACTTGCGGTGATTACTCAGATCCAAAGTGACAGGCCGCGTTAAGCCGACTGTCCGCTCGGGCAGCGGTTGACGAGCCTCGCTGGAAGGTGGCAAAGGCCGTCGCGGGCGATAGGCTGCTCACCGCACTCACCTAAGTGCTCCACATCTTTCTTCGCATTACATGTTACCTCTCTGAACTTTCCACAACGACGCACTGATGTCGAACTGTGAACTTAATGTGCGGCGGCGAAAAAAACCCAACATGCAGTGGAGATTTTCAGGAGGCCCCCACAGCGTCACGGTTTCTGGATCGAGTGATCCTTAATTAGGAGCTTCTTAATCCTACAACTTGAAAAGTTCCCAGATGTTCTCACACAAACAGGTCCATGGAGATAGAAGGGGCTGCCCCCCCCCCCTGGGACTGAGGAGGTGTTGATGTGTGAAATGTGTCAAGCTGTCCTTTGTGTAAAAGTGATAAGAAGATGAGGTGCACGTTTGCAGGGGAGATAGATGGGATGTTAAAGCATTATTGCTGTGTGCATCGCCCGCATGTGTCGGTGTGTTCTTACTTTGAACCGTGTTCAGCATGAATATGCTGGGTTTGCCATGCCGTCTTCACTTTTTTTTTTAAAGCCCAGGTGGCGTATTTTATTGAGTGCTTTTAATATTTTGACTGCCGGGGAGGCTAAGAGGCAAACAAAAGATTCAGCAGCCAAAACATCAAACAAGGACGAACCGGAGAGTATACTTGGATAGCTGCTTTTTGTGTCAGGTAGTTTTTAGCCACGCTAGCGGTGGAGCTTTGAAAGCAGCAATGTCGCTCTGTCAAGTAGCGTGTTCCTGCAATAGAGGAAGCTGCAGTTTCAGGACCACATCTCTAAGAACCTAGTTTTTTGGGTAGATGCTAGAATGTAGTTACCGAACGCAACTGGCATGACAACACGGGTGTCAACACACAGACAGTTATTTGAACCCTGCTACAACATGATGCAGTGAATACATATGAGGCCAAATGCAGCAACAGTCTAAATACATGAAGACATAACTCATCTTTTCAGTAACCCTAACCTACCTACTAACTTTGGAGATTCCCAACTTTTCCTCTAGCACCATCATTAGGTCAAACCTTTAATTTGTCAAACACTTTGGTTCATAACCAATTACCTGTTAAACTAATGACATTCCCATCAGTCCCAGTTGCACGTTGTGTTTAGTCCCAATTAGGCTAACATGATAAAAAATTAAACAGGCTAAACATCAGCATGTTAGCATCGTCACAGTGAGCATGTCAGCATGCTGCCATTAGCATTTAGCCCAAGAGCATAGCTGTGCCTACACAGAGCTGCTAGCATGTAGTCTGGTTATTTATAGTCTGGCATTTATTGTTCTAGTTTTGTCCAAAGGTGCTTTTTGATAAATATAAAACAATGAACATAAATGTGACTATAATCTCAAGCATTCATTTTAAATAATCACTGTATGGAAGCAATAACTCATTTATCTTTTTTGGATTTTTTTAAATTTTGGATTATACTCATGATACAGTTTCCATTTGCCATTTTGTATTCTTTGTTATTAGTTGTGTCAACTGTTGTTGAGTCAATAATATCTACAGTTTATGCAAAGTGAACTCAAAAGTGCAGTCAACAGTGAAATCATGATAAACAGCTGCAGTGTTTGGACAATGCCACAAACAGCTGATGAGCTTGAGTATTTATTCAATCATCCACGTTGTAGCTTGCTTTCATTATCTCTTTAATTAATAAAACAATTACACATGATTAAATTGTTATGCATCTCAGATGGGTTAGGCCACATTTGTGAATGTGTGGAATTAATAAAAAAAGACATACAGTACATAATTGCAATTATCTGGAATGTACTAAAACAATATCTATCAATAATTCAGGGTGACAAGGCTGCATGTGTGTGCATTTGTTTTTTTGTTCTCCAGAGTGCCAAGGAGTGCCAAGGAGTGCTTCCAATCCCTCTAGGAAAAGCCGAGTGGCGCTGCTTTGTGCTGCTGTCTATTGTCAGACACTGAACATCCTTCAGCTTAAACAGCTCAGTCGAAGCCACGCTGCTTCTTCTTCTTCTCTTTCACCCCGTTGTCTGCACTACTCTCAGCTGGTGATGTAGCTGTAAGGATCAAGGCCAGAGAGACTGAGGGGGGGGGGGGGATATGTTGCCGTGGCCCAAGTGACCATGAGGCGTCCCTCCATCCCTGGAGAGAGGGTGGGGTGGATAATTAATAGCTTGATGGATGTCCTCAAATTCTGATACCTCATCGCTCTTAAGCATGTCACCAGGAAGGACACAATCAGACAGAAATGCACACACACACACACACACACACACTATACAAAACCTCTTCTCAGTCCAGTGAAACACATCCCGAATCCCAATGAGGTCACAGCCTGCAATATCTTCCCCATCAAACCATTATTACCCTTTGCCCCTGGGGAGAAGGGAACTAAACAGCCCTCTGCTATTAAAGGCATTGTACAACTCCTGTTATCAGGTCAATGCATTACCACCCACCGCCTGCAGGGGCAGTGTGGGAATGCATTATGGCAGGGGGATGACCTGAAGGAGGATTTGTAATGTGTTCTGTAATACGCTGAATTATCTTTTTTTTTTTTTTTTTTACTAGAATTTGACCCACTTGCACACTCAGTCGTTCTTCTGCATTTTTAATTTCTACCATGACTTTATGCACAGTAGAGGACACTTCATTATCTTCACACATGAGGTCATGTTAACCTGATGCAAATCTGTGTTTATGGGCAGAAGCAGAAACTGATGCAAACGATGTGTAAATACGGCATCATAACTCACGCGCCTGACAGCTGAAATGAGGAACTACAATGAGAAAGGCCCCATAAGAGGCTGATAAATCACGTTGTGCAGCAATAAATCTTTAAATAAGTGACTCATGTGCCCGTAAGTGAAAGAAATAACCGTATTTTCCATCAGCTGCACCGTCCTTCACACCACCCGCTGCACTGTGAAGATGCTTCATCATGTAATTCAATCCATATCTACTAAAAATAGACCCAGATGCAGCGGACAGAGAGGAGAATTGCGTTCGGGATGCTTCAAATCGCAGGTGTTGGCATCAGTGTTTGAAAAAAAAAAAGATTTTCCCCAGTGATTCCCTCTGTCAGTGGAAGGGTGGGTGCTGACGTACATAGATGTGTGCTCCCTCTCTGCTCTCCCCCTCTTCCCAGCTCCACTCCTGCTGCTGTTATGTAATGAGTGTGTGTTACGAAACCTTACATTGGAAAACACAAGCCCACTGATCAGAGCACACACACACACACACACACACACACACACACACACACACACACGTGCACACACACATACAGACACACAAGAGCTCTCTGGGGAGTGGGGATTGTTTTCACCCCCTTGCTTGTGTGTGAGCGAATTAAAATGTTGTCACTGTAGTGGACAAAGGTGTGTTTGCTCATGTGTGTGAGTGTGTGTGCGTTTGTGTGCATACTACAAATTAATTGAATCCATGGCTGTAAATCTGAGCATGATTGCGAGGATGTTAAAGTGCGCAGAGCTCCCAAATAAATAATTTAGTATGTTTGTGGGTGAGCGTGTGTATAAAATACATAAATAAAAGTACAGAAAATAAAATAATGAGGGTTCATAGTTGCAGTACAAGCGTGAATACTGGAGCTATGCTGGTGTAGAAAGAACTGGCAAGAGAGAGGGGGGTGGACATGAAGAGAGATGTATAGGATGGAAAGGAACGGGAAAACAAAGATAAAGCAGAGCAGAAATGGCTAAGATGGAGCAAAGACACGGATAAATAGACAGAAAGGGAATTGGCTACAGGCATATCCTGTCACCTCAGGCAGAAAGACTCACGAGAGGAAAGAGCTGGAAGGTGAGGTGAGCTAATCTCAGTCAACTGTAAATTTCTGTATTATAAGACCGCCACAAAAACGAAAAAATACTCTCACCCAGACAATACATCCTCTTGTATAAGCATGCATAACAGATATTACAGGGTAAATAGAGTTTATTGCAAGTTCACGATATCACAAGATCCACGTGATTTTTCACTCCTCGGATGAACTTCTCCTCATCCATGGTGTCAAATGTCACCTGAGACCCTCTGACCTGTCGACATTTGGCCTGTTGATGTAATAATGTGACATACAATCGGGAGTCTGCAAACAGTGTTTTATTTTGACAGTTGATGCTGCTCTATGCCTTTCCTGTGTCCCACTTCCTGTCTGGCTTGATCTGCTCTTGACGCGGCTTCAGCACGTCTGGTGGAATAACAAGCATCGACTAGAGTGGCCGCAATCAGCCCCGGGCGGCCGCGTCAGAGCTGTAATATCGCAACTGATTGCCAATCAGTTTGATGACCAAAACTATCAAGATAAGAGTGAATTTGTAATATGCCGGAATTATCCTTTTAAAGCCAGACGTGCAGTCCTATGGTGGTAGATTCCTTTGCAGAAAAAGCAAAAGCATTTAATTATCAGCAGAGACGCTGCAAGAGAAGCTGTCTGTTTACTGAGGACAAGGAAACAAGCAAGCTTTCTGACAATACCTTGCATCACACAGCACCATGCTAATTTAAATTGTGATAATGCTTATCAGGGTTTTTTTTTAAGGTTAACAACTCAGAAACGACTTTGATGTCTCTCTCACTTCCAGTGAGCGTTTAATATCTTGCCAGCAAAAGGTCAGATGCATTCTCCGTCAAACCCTCCAAGTGTTTATGTAATGCTGTTCCATGTAGATTGAGTTAAGATGCGTGATAAACGTGTTCATCAGTGTGGAAGAGGACGGCTATTCCATGTTGGGAAATAATGAATTACCAGCAGGTCATGAATGCGTGAGAAACAAATGGGAGGCTGCGCTTTCACACACAAAATAAAGCAAGCCTGCACACGTGTGAACTGAGTTACTGTTGTGTGATAGTAAACTGGCAGGAGAGCCAGAGTGCCCAGTTATGTAATGTGTTTCTGTCTTGTTTGCACACACACACACACGCACACACCAAAGCATTCTTATAAACCGTTTGTATAATATCATACGAAAAGTATTGCACAGCAGTTTGTATTTATATATACAAACATGTCTCCCGGTAAATACATGGCCTGGTCACGTGATAATCACGTCATACCGTCGCGATTCATTTTGTGAAACAGGAATAAATCGTTAGGTTTAGACGACAACAACAACACTTTGTTATTTGGGCAACAATACGAGTTGGTATGGTTCGTAAAAAAAACACAGGGAGTGGCATTAAAATCCCTACTTCCTTGTTTCGTTTTAAATACACGTGACGGCTGCGTGATACACGCAGACTCGACCCCCCCCCGTCCTCCCAGAGCGTGTCTTTGTGTCTTTTAAACCCGGGCCGCATGTCTCACAATTACATGCGTTATGTACGATTTACAGTGCATTAATGTTCGTATAGTCATTGCTACAAACAGGCAATGAAACCAACATGCACACACACACACACACACACACACATGTTATGACCGGAAAGGTTACAACTGTGCGTGTGCATATTTTAATGTTTCAGAGGGCGAGGAGGGTCTCAGCTGAACTGAATTTTCCTACTTACAGTATCTTCCTCCATTACCAATTCCCTAAAGTATAACGTCAGGCTTCAATATCTCCAGCTGTCATCCACACTCTAACTCTTCTCTCCCTACTTTCTTCTGCTCAGATATTTAAAGTGGTTTTATACGCCGCTCCTTGCAGGGAATTCTAGCCCAGCTTACTTACGACCTGACCTCTCTTTCCTCACATTCTTACAAAGCCCCGGCCTTCTTTTGAAATATGTCAGTGCGGGGCCCATCCTGCTTAAGTGTCCTCAGGTAGATTGCTGCTGCTGCTGCGTATAGCTGATGATTTTCTCTGACCTCCCCAAAGAGGAAGGAAAAAGAGAACTTCCAAAAAAGGGACAGATAATATAGCACATTAGTGTCCTAATATTCAGCCCTCGTCTGTGCTCTTCCTCTCCAGCCCCCTGACTGGCACACCCGTCCCCTGGCCCCACCCACAGTCCTCCACATGCCAGCGGTCCCTGCAGTGTGTCCTCAGCACAGCCTGTGCCATCACGCTCAAGGATACGCTGTTGACAGCTACGGGTCACTGCAGTCCAGGCACAGGGTGGCACACACTCATGAATGATGCAGCACTCGCCGTCAGTCCTACAGCTCTCTCACTAACACATGAGGACACATAATCAGGCTTGATCACCGGCAATGTATGCACAATGACACAAAGGCGGACGTAGTGAAGACGCAATTAAAGCAACTCCCAGAAGCCAAGAAACAACGTAAGACATTTTAAACAAGGTATGAACTGGGGCTATGAGCTCCATTATGCTGAGCCTGAGTCGTACTTGTTTTCATGGATCATTGCACTAACTGTGCTGCAACAATTAGTCAATCGATTTGTGGATCGACAGAAAATTAATAGAGTTTATTGTTTAAGTTATTTATTAAAGGGGTACTCCATAAAATTTGGGCACTTGTAAGAAAAGGAAGAAAAAGAATGGTATAAATCGATGTAGCAGAGGCCGAGAGACTTGTGGTTCCTCCTATAATGGATCAAGTTCCAAACTGCTGCATCCTACACAAACTTGATATCGTTAAGACTTCCACTGCCTGGTAAATTCCCATATTTATCAAACTCCATACCCCCTGTTTGTAAAGATTCAAAGGTTTTATTTGTCATATGTGCAGTGAAATGCAGGGTGGTTTACTGTGCTACAAAGGCGAGTGAGGCAGGCTTTCTTTTATACAATTGAAGACACAAATTCAAATCTAAAATAACCCCGATGACATCACAAGTGGAGCTGCTCGATTATGGCAAAAATCAAAATCACGATTATTTTGGTCAATATTGAAATCACAATTATTCAACACAATTATTCACTGACTTTGGAAATATCATGCATTTATTGAACTTAAAAAACAACAACACAAAAATGGTCTTTTTAACTGTTTTAAATATAATTAAACTGGGAAAAAAAGAAAGATCAACTATGTTGTAACATAAGTGAACTTCCACAACCTGCTGAAAACTACTAATATGAATGTATAAAAATAATAAATAAAAATCAATTAACCAATATAAATGAGATCAAATATGTTGCAGTGCACTGTCACAACCTACTGACAACTCCTGAAATAACTTTAACTTCAATATATTCCGGTCAGTAACTCAGCAAAAAAGCACACCGCTAAAGCACATGGGTGCGCTGGATTTATAAGACAAGACAAAACAAGAGCATCATTGTGAAACGGAATGCAGCACAATAATCATTTTATCTCGACTATCTTGTTTTCATAATCGTTGGAAGCCAAAATCGTAAAATATGATTAATCACCCAGCCCTTATCACAAGGGTTATTTTATCAGCTTTCTCCAGAACCACAGCAGACTTTCTACAACTGCTTTCACACTGACTTCTTCTTCTTGTGACGAGCAAACTAACTTTGATTGGTGGCGTGTCCCTTTAAGCAAAAGTACCAAACGTTTTCTAGTCCCAGCCTCTCAAATGCTGATTAGCATTGGTGATTGCCATTTTTCACCGTTCTCTGTCATTTAATATGGACCCAAATGGTGTGAGAAGTTTCTCAAACACACACATTATCTCATAATTCAGGACACCGGTTGCTCATCAGCGGCGTCACTGTGTCACTTCAGCCTCCGCATTCTGTCACTCAGCAGTTGCTAATGGCCTGTATACAGCAGCAGCCTGTCTCTGCAGCACTCTATATACAGCCTTGATAAAGTGCGGCGCCTTCTACTGTACGGGGGGCTTGAAGACAGCGAGAAAGAGAAGGGGAGCGAGGTATTGTCGTCTTAAGCGCCAGTACAATAACCCCCTTCCAGACACAGAGGTTTAGGCTTACCCACGAGCATTCAACCCCCCTGGGAAGTGCACCAGGGGAGGGTGAAATGTGAGAGCCGGGGATGAAGGGAGAGTAGCGATAAAGGAGCAGGCTGACAACACCTCCCTCTGATACCGAGGCTAAAGAGGCGAGATGAGAACGGTAATTGGTAAGCCAGTGAAGGTTTGATGTCGCACAAAAGGTTAGAGCTGAATGTGGTGGAGTGCGCATGCATAGGCACGCACACACGTTTACGTGTGTGCGTGTCTGTGTTTATGTGCATGTCAGTGATTAATTAGTTTGCAGGGACTCCCGCCTGTTTGTCGCCCTGGGTTTCCCTGTTCATTTGTACCACTGCATTAATAATGGCTGTCGCTGGTGGAGACAAAGCGGGGACATTTTACATTTCCCCGTCATTCTCGTGCTCTTTTTAACAAGATCATGGGTCAATATTACCTTTAACCAAAAGTGCTTCCCGAAGTGTCTTCTTCTCGATGCCAGCATCATAAATTCTCTTTTAGTAAATGTGACGGACGCTGCAGCAACAAGGTCCAAAATCAGTCCCTTCACATAAAGGAACAAGCAGGTAATGATAATCTACAGGACAATGACCATCACATTTACAAAATCCAACATAATTAGCACAACATTTGAATTACTCAAAGCGTTATTTTAATGCCACCAGAATCAAACATTTCGTTAAAGTTTTACCTGACTGGAAAGTAAAAATGATCAAACTGTATTACCTAATCTTACTAATCTTGCTTAATTTCGGTATGCAACTAATTTCATTAAAGAGATTAATCTTATTTTTGACACTCAAAAATGGAGGCGTTAATTGGAGACTTTGCAACAACTCCACTATCCACCGCCTAAAGGCCAGCACGGATATCCATTATAGAAGGAGGAAATTTACAAAGGTCACGAAAGAGCAAAACTGCAAATGATAATCAGGCGGATTGTTTGTGTCGCAGCGCTGCGTGAGATGTGATAATATGACATTTGCCCATTTTTTAGCATGACATCGATAACTTATTCCTAATTCATGAACTGTGTTAAATGTGCATTATACAGACTACTGCTCTTATTTTGCAACACAGAAAACCCAGAGGAATTCAAGCATCAGTTCTGAAGGGATTCATATTGTGTCAGAAAGCTAAAATGAGATGATAAATAAAAATTCAAATTACAAAAGCATCAGGATTGTGCAATAATACACAGACACACAGCACCTCCCAGTCTCCTACTGCACTGCCACCAAACCCCCCCATCTCCTCATACTTATGATGTGTGAGTGTGTGTGTGTGTGTGTCAGCCAGTCAGTCACTCAGTCATGGGGTCTAATTCAAAGACTGTGGACATAATGAAGCCAGAGATATACTTGCTCGTGTTAATACTCGTGTTAATTTCTGAGCCCACGCGATAAACGGAACAAACGGACGCAGGATACGCGAGGCATGCATCATGCGATCGCATATTTAAAAGCAAGTACATCACCGGCTTAAGTGAGCAGAAGCAGCAGGGTCACATGTCTAAAGGTCAAAGGTGAAAACAATGTGACGTTATGTTATGTGTTGAATCTTATCACACTTTCATTCCTGTGCTGGAATTATCTCCAAGTGTGTGTGAAAAAAATCACACCTTCATTTCCAACAATGTATATATTGAATTATTAACATGGTAACACATAATACAGCAGTCTAGAAAAGATGTAATGTCAACTTTTGTTTTCCCCTGTGAACAGACGTGACTTTATGTGCTGTGTACGCACTGAGCATGTGCTACCAATCATCGAGTAGACAGATTCCTGAGTGGAGAAAAGCAGATTCAAGTAGGCGGCAGCAGCATTTTCATAGATGCGGTACAAGAATAGCAGTGGAGTGAGCAAGAGACAGGGTGAATATCAGAGCAGTGTACTGTACTATAATATCAGGAGTGTGTGTGTGTGTGTGTGATTGGTGGGAGGACTATTCTGTTGGGTGGACCGAAAACTGCAGCCCGCTTGAGGCTCCTGTCTGAACCTGTTTCGCTCATAAACAAGGATATGGAAGTGAAGTATTTGTGCCATTTGATATCACAAATACACCAAAGCTGACAAACCTTTTTTTAACTGATAGAGAAATATGCAGTGAGTTTAATCAGTTAGCCCAATTGGACTTAAAGGGGACATATCATGCTCATTTTCAGGTTCCTATATTTTGGGTTTCTACGAGAACATGTCTCCATGCTTTTAGCGCCTGTCTCTTTAAGCTTCCCTGCCGAAAAAAGCCCAGTCTGCTCTGATTGGTCAGTGTTTCCGGGTCTTCCATATCTGCGCTCTTAGCGTCTCTGCACTGTCATTGCAGCCGGGGAATGACTGTAACGGCGGTTTCTACCTTTATATGGTGTAGTTGTGACATCACAACCTACAGAAGTCCTGACGGCTCGTTTAAAGGCTCAGCTTCTGAATACGAGCTGTGTGCATTTTCCCATCGATTGAGCATTTTGATACTTTCACGCTATTGATAAAGCACCTAGACCTGCTTTTTAATTTACAATATGGGCCCTTGAATCTCTGTAAATAACTCTAAACTCTGTAACAATGCACGCTGTTGGTTGCAGTTTGCCAACAAACTTGGCCCAGCTTATTCCAGTACCTCATCCATCATAATGCATTATGCGTGATGCCAATAAACTGTCTTTATATGAGCAGCGTGTGGTGACGATGGCATAATTTGTATCGCTGATTGGAATTATTAGCCACTAATCCACAACGAAAGGCAGTCAAACCACTTTCCAAGTTTTCCCTGAGGGCAGACCACAGACACACAGATAAGCACAGCATTGTTATTGTTTGTATTTAACCTCTAATGCCATTCATTATCAGAGGCTATGAAGGACACTCGTAGCTTAACTAAATCTGGCAACGAGCCACTGGGATGTTGCAGGCATCCAAGTTGTATCTGGGAGACTTTATATTAAAGGCTGCCATGTTGAGCCATTCCTTTGATGGTGAAAAGGAAGGAGAGCAATAAGCAGATTCCTACAAGGGAAGAGCACAAGCAATAATAAAGGTAAACAGTGACCGTTATTATTTCTAGTCCAGCTATTTCCCCATTCCATAAAGTATTAAAAATACATCTGATGGGCAGCAGTTGCCTCGGGGTAATTGAGAAGGAAGTTGTCCATGAAGACAGCAGCTACAGAGTCAGTTGCTCTTTAATCCCACACAAGGACAGGCCACAAAGTAATCAGACCCCAGATCTGTGGTTAAAGCTACAATCAGTCCGGTTCAGAGCCGAGAGAAAGGAGAGAGAGGGACTTTCACACAAGTGAAGGGGGGAGAGAGAGCAAGAATTAAAGGGCCACTCTCTCCAGATGATGCACAGGGACAGGACGAATGAATGAATGAGATTGTGATGTTGTTGCACATTCCCCTGGCCCCACGTGCTCACTTTTCTCTTTCTTCTTCTCCCCCCCCCCCCCCCCCCCCCCCCCCCCCCCCCCCC
>JAOVVB010099138.1:0-13116 GCA_028570985.1 Heterobranchus longifilis | reverse complement strand
TTGTAAAGATCTACAAAGAATATGTTTACAACATTTTCGTGGAGGTGTTACACCGAAACAGGTTCCCTCCCGACACTATTTTGCAGATGCACCGTCAGGCCCAGGATGATTGTGATTGGTTTAAAGAAATACAAACAGGCCAGGGAGTTTTTTTCACTATCCAGTAGTGAAAGTGCATTCAATCCTAGACTTTCCCCCAGCAGTGCTGCAGAGATAAGTCTGGCTACACAAGACTAAAGTTACAACAACAACAACGCTGACTTTTGGTTTCACATATTCTCATGCGCAATCGCTGTTTTAAACATGTGATGGTCGCTGTTTTAAATTAATATTGTGAATTAATTAATAATTACTATGGCCAAGAGGTTGCCACCTAACAATAACGTGTAATAAGCTGCGTTTCTCTGGCTCATGATTCGGTGAGTTATATAAATTATAATGCATTACCTTTCGTAGGCCCTTGGCATAGGCCGTACAGGAAGTCGCCTATGGCTCCACCATGGGGACTTTTTCTTAAAATACAATTATGGGTGCCCCCTGATCCGATGGTTTTTCATCTTGTAAGAAAAATATGTTTTTTTGGTTTTACCGTGTCTGTTTTGTGGCGTGTGCGTGAACCCGTCGCCAATCCAGGAAGCAACACACTTTGAACTATCAGCGACATGGTCGTGTCTAGATGGTAACCAAAGATTTGTGAATGTCTGGAGAGATGGTTAGGGTTAGGCATTGACATTGAATGGTTAAGGTTTGCGTGGGGTGAGAGGAGGGGCATCCTGAACAGATATCGCCTAGCGCTCCAAAACTGCTAGGGCCGGCCCTGTTCGTAGGTATAAGTACGAAAAGTGAATGAGAATAGCCTGAGACCAGATTTACAGAAACAATGGACAAGGCTGGTTTTATTCTGCATGAAAACAGTGGATCTCTCTGCTGCGAGGAGCTACCAAACCTAAAATTATTTCATTTATCTGGGTTTCACTGGAGCGCTTTATCTTATTATGGTATAAATGCTGCCTCAGACTCTTTTACTCGCTGTCAAGAATACAAACACTGACTTTTTGTTGCATGACCCCGTATTGAATATCTGTGCAAAATATGAGCTATTGACAGCTCCCATACAAAAACACTGATATCAGTATCAGCCTTGAAACATGTGAAATCCACATCACCGCACCAAAAAACTCATTTCGTCAACTGGGAAGAGAAGTCGGTGGTTTTCGCTGTATATGTGCGTTGGCTCAATGAAAGCAATCCTCGACTCACTTCTGAAAGCAAAAAAATCAATCTCCCTGGTCGTTTGGAAGCGTGCACAAAGCTTTTAATTCACTAAATAGTGAGAAATATTCAACTTGCTCCCGCTTGGATTGCATCCCCCTACAGTTGACAGTGTTGCTATAGAGGCGTCGTCAACAGCACGGTGAACTTTGCGGTGGTGAGCGCCCTGCGGGTTTCCATTAACGTGGAATCGCCTCGGTGTGACCATGAGAAGACCTGCATGATCTTGTAACGCGAGACGGTGCGAAGGCTTATCTGAGCGCTGCGATGGAAACTCTGCAGATGGAGATAAGCTGGCTGTTAAGTGTAAAACCGTCCACAAGTGGCAGTCTTTTTATAGTCTATTAATGTATGGTTGGCCGAAAGCATTTCCAAAACAAAGCCCATTCAAACATGTGCATGAAACCAAAGAGAGAGAGAGAGAGAGAGATGTGGGGTGTGTGCGAACGCCATGGGATGGTTTTGCTTTGTGGCCTGGTCCCTGGCCAAACTTTTAGCTTGAAATGGCTAACGCTAACGTTTTGTTAAAAGGTGATGTATTTGTGGTTTCTCCTCCCTGCTGTTTCACTCCTTCAACGCCACAGATGATTTACTTAAAGCAGCGTTTCCCAAAATTGGGGTCGGGACCCAAAATGGGTCGCGAACCCGTTTTTATTGGGTCGTCAAACGTCAAAATATGAATTAATTTTCCTAATTGAAATAGAAGTGCATTCCTTTTTTTTCTATGCTGGTCTGTTTAGTACGACGGAGTATTAGGGCCATTATGTATAATGTATTATGTATTTCTCTGTTTCTCAGAGAAAAAAAGTCGCAAATTTGCGACTTTTTTCTCTGAGAATTGCTCAGGGCAAATTAAAATATTGCTGTGATGTACTTTTAGAATGAAATAAATATATTTCATATACATTTTAAATTCATGGTTTATAAATGTAGATATCATGGCAATTCATTATGTGTTTTTGTAAGTTTGAGTCCCAGGGAGACACTAAATTTTTCTTTTGGGTCTTGAGCTGAAAATGTTTGGGAACCCTTGACTTAAAGGGATAGTTCAGATTTTTTAAAGTGTCCATAGTCAGTGTATATAGAGTAGATGGCGTTTGGCACGTCCTCAGTTTGGAGAAACAGACAGGAGTCCTGACACGGAAGCTAAGCATTTGGACCACATAGCAAAACATATTTTAGCCACCCAAAAGTGTACACTATATTTAGAATATTTTCCCCATTTTACCTGCCGTCAGACAGCCCTGTTTAAGTTTACATGGGGGAAACAGAAGCCGTTATCTATTAATCCCTATAAAGTGATTTTCCATATGAATACAGAATCTGAAACATAAACAGGTCAGCTTGATGGCAAGGTAAAACTGTGAAAATATTCTAAATATAGCGTACACGTAAAATTATGTTGATTTTTTTAGGTGGGCCTTACTGTAGGTTAATACACCAACTATGGATAAATACCTCATACAACCCCACTTTAAAAAAATCTGCACTATGCCTTTAAGGCTACATTTCTCATGCTTGTAATTGACAGGCCACTTTACGCAATCCACCTGACAAAAGAAATGTCTTTTTGTTAATGTGTGTATATGTGAATGTGTGTGTGTGTGTGTGTGTGTGCGTGCGTGCGTGCGTGTGTGCGCGTGTGCGTCTGGAGGCGGCAGACCGGGTCAAAAGTGACTAATCATACTTACAAATATTTGAATTTTTACATCAAGTACTCCTCAAGTATTCTTTAAACACATCCAAACAATGTCTTCAATTTGTCAGTTTAGGTATTTTAGCTAATGCTCTTATCCATAATGTCTCACACTAAGATCAACATTAGAATTCCTCCGCTATAAATTAAACTAAATTCCTCAACTCGAGTGCAAAACAGCTACACACACAGCAAAACAAAGAATCCTCATTAATCATCAGTATTTGAGAAGTGCTAGGCCGAAAACAAAAAAAAATAAAAAATAAAAACTGAGCGGACATGACCTCTGGTTCATTCTGTAACAGAGCTGTTTTATTAGAATAGCTAACAGCAAATGTCAGGGTGGAAATTGAGAACAAGCAGTCAATTGCATTTATATAAAAATGTCTAATGAATGTAATAAAATGTCTACAGTCTAGGGAAAAAGAAAACAAGGTTCCTGTCATTCCTTTTTGGGGCTAAAGCTAGTGCCTACTACTTCTACCCAGGCCATGCCAACATGGCCTTTTCTGTGCCAGCTGCTGGATGGTACGGTAACAGCTCCGGGCAAAAGACTTTGATACCCAGCAGCTCAGGTATGTGCCAACCTTTGGGTATGAGTGGCATTTTGGATGGTAGGAGACAAGCTGGCAGAGGTCAGACCTTAGTACCAGAACTTTACTGGAGAGCAGATCAAACAGATTAACATACTAGCATGATACTGTTTGCCAGGCTCAGTGTGTGTGTGTGTGTGTGTGTGTGTGTGTGTGTACACAGATGAAGCCATCTAAAATTTCCTCTCCCAGCTTGTTTCCAGCTCACCTCCAGCAGCTGGGAGTCTCTCCTCCTCCTCCTGTTTTCTGACAAATTGTGTCTAGATTCCACTGTAAACACACCCATTCATTCACAATATTACCATTAACAAAAAAACTTAATCTAATTACATTTAAATTTAAGTTAATTTAATTCCAGCCACTGACCAGGCATGGTCCTGTCAATGGGTAATTCTAGGTGGCTTCATTTGTAGATGTGTATAGGGGTGGATTAATGCACAGGCTGACCCAGGCTGCAGCCTGGGGGCCCCACATGTGCGAGTGGCCAGACTATTTTTAATTATTTAAACTTGAGAGTAAAACACCCTTAACCCCTATTGGTCCATAAGAAGAAATTAAGCAGCTGATTGGGTGATTAGGTCATAAGGTCAATTTGGTTTTCAAACAATACATCTGTGCACCTGGACAGCATAGCGGCAAAAAACGTCTGAAAGAAAATATAATAGCGGAGCTCAAAAAACGAATAGCACAACGGTTGAAAGAACACCAAGATCTGCTAAAGAAAATCTAAATTGACAACAAAACAGGTGCTGTTGGTTTAGAAAACTAAAAGCCGTTAGCAGCTTACAGATGATGTGAATGTTTCTTTTTATGTAGCATTGCTGTTTATAATAAAGGCTGTCTCAATGTGTGTGTGAATGCCAGTACGCCCCGAGTGTGTGCGTGTGGACCATGTAATACTCCAACACGCAAGCATGGCTCTGAATTACTTTTTTTTCTGGTAAAAGCATGATGAGTAAGAGGGGGGCCCCACACAAAGAGTAGCCTAGGGGCCCATGACCACCCTAATCCGCCACTGGGTGTGTAGGTGACTCAAAGGCAGGGTTTCTACGCAGTATGGAAAATAATCGAATTTGATTTCAGTAATTCAGTAATAAGTTTGGAAAAAGAAAAGAGAGTATGGAAAACATTATAACAATATAAAATTGAGAATTGCATGTAAATTACACTGTTAACTCTTATTTTCATGATGATTTATTTGACATCCAATAGACACATTGAAGTGAAAACAAAAAGGGGCCTAGCCTCAAATGACAAATGACAGTAGCAGCACTTTCCACTGTGAAAAATCACCAGTAAAACCAAAATCTTCACCATGTTCCAGCAGGAATCTGATCCGAAACCGGAGAGAAATTAACATCGACAACCAAGATTACAAATTTCCCTGACGTTAGCATGTAGCGGTGTACAGATGCTGGGCCCCAGGCAGGTCAGTGACAGGACCTTGCCTGGTCAGTGGCTGGAATTATATTCATTTAAATTTAAATGAGATGAAGCATTTGTTTTTATTTTGTGTGAAAGAAGCACCATGTCATGGTGGCACCCTGTTAGAAAACAGGAAGAGGGGGGAGACTCCCTGCGGCTGGAGGTGGGCTGGGAATAGGCTGGAAAGTCTGACCGATAGCTGACCCTCGTTAACAGTTACCTGTTAACTGACAACTGAGTCCCAGTCCCTAGGAGATTCAGACGTACGTTCAACATCTGGGGACACATGTGCGGACTTGTACCAGACGTGCAGCCCGATGTTGCGTGCATTGAGCGTGCATTACATGCAGCCAATTTCCCAGAATGAATGGAACCACTTGTGCGTCCACACGACCGGTACAAATCCGCAGCTGTCCACTGATGTGAAACGTATACATCAGATCCTGTCCATTAGTTTAGCTGCGAAGTTGATGTCATACTCTGTGTGCAGGACAGCCGATTTAACCTGCAAGTCCTCATCGATATAGTGGCATGTGTCACGTAGCTCTCTGCTGTTAGCGTCATCCAGCAGAAACATGAACTGAGCAGAAAAAAGAGCTTAAAATGCAAGAAAAAAAAAAAAAAAAAGTAATTAAGTTAATATGTAATTAATATGTTTTTCTGTCCGTGAGAAAATGGAGGTGTGGCGTGAGAGCATGTGAGAAGTGTCAATGGCGTGAGTCTCACAGTCAGAGCGTGAGAGTTGGCAGCCCTGAAAACTGCTCATTTCATGTTGTGTGTCCTTCACATGACAACTTTCCAAATGACAACAAGATGTCTTGGACATGCAGTTATACTCTAATCTTGCCCCGCTGCAAACATTTCTGCAGACTAGAAACATATTTGACTCATTTTCCTGTTTTGCTGAGGGAGCGGCAATCTTTGTTTTATTGAGCATCATTACTTATTTCTTGTTTGAAAGCCTGGGTGTTATAGTTTCTGACATCATTCATAGGCATTGCTTTAACATTTGACTCGGAGCTTAAATGATGAGATATGGGGATACAATGACATCACTACAGAGTCAATGGGGCAATCACATAAGTGATCACACAGGTTTTGACCCCCTCAAGTCCAGTTGTTCTCCTTTTATTTCCCTTCAAGTAGATTTAAAATGTCTTCAATCATCTTAATCCACACTGTCTGACAGTATCATATATATTCTGTATCAGCGTGTTCCAGCTCTTCATTGAAGCTATATATCACACTGCTTGAAATACAAAGACTCCAGATGTTTTCTGCATCAATTTATTCACATTATCTCCAAATTCAGCCGGATGTATGTGATATCTAAATGTACGTGGAAACTTTTTTTTTTAAAATACAGTAAAATAAAGTTCTATGGGCTTGAACAAAAGTTTGGCTGCACAGTTTGTAATGATTGACCCACTAGCAGGTCAGTGGGGTTTAAGAGGTTACAGCTGCCCAGTTTTATCTAAACCATCTGCTATCTGCCAACTATCTGCCGGCCAAAATTGACGTGAATGTATAACTGTAATGTCCTGATTTCTTTGTAGGAGGTGTTATACAGTCGGGCAAAGTAGAATCAGCACATAGCTGTGAAACACAGTTTGGTTAATAATTGTAACATTCACTATCCTTGGCTTGTGGGGGGGGGGGGTAGACCTGGGAGCTGCAGGCCAGGTGCAACTCCAATGAAGCAGCACATGCAGTACAGTAGCTCGGTGCTTTTCTCTGGAGGACAGGGAGTCAGTAGGTTAATTACTACTAAACGGTAAGCCTCTTGTCTGTCAGCACAGAGTACAGTAGGCTTATTTCATTCATATCCAGTTGCAAAATCTTATTTTTTTATCCCATTAATATCCATTAGAACAATGTGATCTCAGGGCGACCTCTAACTCACCCAGCAGAGCGTGTGCCTCATGCGGAGTATGGAAGTCCCGCCCATACACCCGCCTGACCAATCACGAGTCAATCACAGCTGTCAATCATGACGTTTCAACCCGTTCTTACAGCATCAAATAGCTAATTAAAACCAGACTGATGAACACATGAACAAACATCAGCGTGATGAGAACTACCTAAAATTATAGAAATCATTGTTGGGAAAAATTTATTTGATGTGTACTTTGGTTTATTTATTTTGGCCTATGTCCTAACATGGAGGGGGCGGGGTTTATGACATATACTGCAGCCAGCCACCAGGGGGGCGATCGAGAAGTTTTGGCCATGGATGTAATAAAACCTGGATGCAGCAATCGAGACGGAGCTCTGTTTATTCCTATGAATGCTGCTCAGTGTCACATGAAGCCAAAAAAGCTCAACTGCCGCCTCAAAAAATCCCCAGATGAACGGTGCTACTTCCATAGGACCATAGAGCAGGTCACACTAGAGACTAGAGAGACTAGGGCAGGCTACATCCAGTTTAGCGCTCTGGCTAACTTGAATGGAGATTAAATGATTCAATTTTGTGGCTCTTCTAGACTTTCGAAATGTTATCAAACCAAATGGATCTAATCCTGTGAGTGAAATGAGTCATTTCACGGGGGTTGTGACACCGGAAAAAATATATCCACGGATTTATAGATGTCTCTTTCACCATGTAAGTCAATGGGGAAAAAGTATTTTTGGGCCCCATGGCATCACATGACGGTAGTTGTAATACCACCATTTGGCCACTATGTCAACGCCCGGCGCTCTCCCTGGGGGCCTGGTTTTGGCTTCACTTTTGGGGAGCTGTCATGTCGTCCATCTTTGTACACAATCCCTGGTCAAGACCCCTTGACGTCACTTTTATGCCGATTGTTTAGGATTTAAGATAACACTGAATATTGAGAAGATTCTCCTGTTAAAACTGAAACTTTTATTTATCACATACAACGTACACAGCACAGCGTAGTGAAATTCGACCTCTGCATTTAACCCATCCAAAGCATTAGGAGCAGTCGGTCGGGTGCTTCCCATCAACCGCAGATAACTTTGCTGCGGCGTGCTGTCATTTCTCTCAGCGAAACCCCTGCCAACTGTAATGACGGGACATGTTTTGCAAAAGCACTGCGCAGACTGCAGCGTCTCAGCTGAGTGCTGTTTTGCAGTGGCTTAAATGAAGAAGAAAAAAAAGTTGGCAAAGCTGCAAATCAGAAATTACACTCCAATTGTTGCTGTAAGGGTATTTAGCAAACTGCAGACATAAAACTTTGCCTCTGGATGTGAGTTTCCCAGTTTTTTGATTAGAGAGTGGGTTTGAGTTTTGATTTGGTCAAGGCTCTGGTTGTGACTGCAATGCTACAGAAAATCCCAAATGGGCCCGAGTGGACACGGAGGCTTTTGCAGAGTATGTAATTACATAGTAAATTATTCAGTGGGTCCAAACCAGAACATAAAGGCATTCATTTTCAAAACCAGCTTACAAGGAAGCCTCTGGCAGTGCAGAGCCACACTGTTTAAAAACGTATGTTGGAACCATGTACCTGGAAGTGGTTTGTTGTTTTTGTAAAGAAGGAGGATGAAGTTTTGCATTTCTTTTTTCACATGGCCGCAGCGAAATATTGTCAATAACAATAAATATGAAGTAAACACCTCATATCTGCAGGAGACAACAGTAATCCTTATCTTGGCTTTGACATAAAATGGATAAAAAGGATGGATGTAACTTCTGGGACTGAAAAGTGAAGCCAATGCAGAAGTGCCTTAAACCTGCATTCTTTCCAATGGCCAGCAGGGGGCGACTCCACTGGTTGCAAAAAGAAGTCTGATTGCATAGAAGTCAATGAGAAAATGAGCCTACTTCTCACTTGATTTTTCTTCAATACAGCATGATGCTAATTTTGTAAATTATGGTCACATTTGGAGTAAAATAGACGATAAAGTAGGGTATGCTTTAGGGCGTGGCTACCTTCTGATTGACAGGTCACCATGGTAGCAACAGGCTAGTCTTAGCAATGCTAACCATGGCACTATGTACATTTAAATCAGGAAGGGTGCTGGGTTTTGAAACCAATAGTGGCCAAACAGTGGAATTACAACTAATCTGGCCCAAAATACCTTTTCCCACTGTAACAACTCTGGGGTATAGACTCAGTTGCAGAGAGAAAAGACAGGAAGGAGGGTAAAAGTCCAAAAATACGAAATATTTACTGAGGTTCAGGCAATGGGTCATACACAGGAATCAGTCCAATAAGGCAAAAGTACAGGCAGGGAGTAGGCAAACATCCAAAATCCAAAAAGGCAGCAAAGGTCGGTAACACGATGAACAATAAGACACTAAGAACACTGGAAAGTAAAGCACTCACTAGGAGGAACAATGGCAATCTGGCAAGGCAACAGGGAAAACTGAGGAGTATAAATGTGTGGGGTGGCCAATCAACAAAATCAGGGGCAGGTGTGTAATGAAGGCAGGTGAGTGTAATCAATGAGGTGGGAAACACAACAACAGAAACTGAAACAACAAGAGAAATTAAACAAATAAAACAGGAAATGTGCACAAAAAAACAGAAGCATACACCTTCAAAATAAAACAGGGAAAAATGTGCACTAATAAATAAATGAACGGAAACATAACATGGCGAAAGAGACATCTGTAAATCTGTGGATACTTTTTTTTCAAAACCCCCACAAAATGATTCGTTTCACTGTCAGAATTTAATCCATTCAGTCCGATAAGATTTCGAAAGTCTAGAAGAGCCGCACGATGAAATCATTTAATCCCCATTCAGGTTAGCCAGAGGGCTAAATCGTAAATCTGCTCTATGGGCCACACAATGCGGAAGCAGTGTCGATCACACAGGGTCATTTTAGAGGCAGCAGTAGAACTTTTTTGGCTTCATGTGCCACTGAGCAACTCTCATAGGAATGAATGGGTCTCTGCCTCGAACGCTGAATCCAATTCTCTCCATGATTTAAATAGACGTGAACGAGTTTTGGGATGTTGTCCGTGTTTTCGTTTTAGGATTTGACCCTTTCACAGTGTGTTTTCACTCTATGAAAGTTAACTGTAACATTTTTGTCGCCTAAAAATGTCTTGTTCAATGTTCGGTTGCACCTTGCTAACCAAGCTAGCTAACTAGCTACCTCGCACTAGTGCTAGCTCGTGACTTAAGGGAAACTACAGATGTCACTGTAGTGAACGGCGCAAACGTCCGGAGCTCACCCACCAGCAACGACAGCTGCTTATCGCTGTTCTTAAACTCCGCCCACTCTTCCAAATATGGTCACGACGGCCAAATGCCAAACTCGAGGCTTCAAAACGGTCCACAAACCAATGGGCGACGGTGGCTACATCCATTATTTATTTATTTTTTTACAGTGTATGGGATGTAAGAATCAAAATGAGGGTGTTAAATTGTTCTTAACTCAGCAAAATGCACGCCATAAAAGTGACAGCACAAACTCCGTGATGACAGAAAGCGAGCGAGAGGAAGAGGGAGATATATTATGTGCGTCTGATGGGATTGGCCATGATTTTGATTCTGTGTAAGCAGATCCAACCAGAGTGTTTGTACAGGCAGAAAGTATCCATTGGATCCTGTGTCTGAAAATTACAATACGAAGCACAATTGGCTGCTACATTGAGTTCAGCATTCCTCCTCAAGTTGAACATCCTCTTCCTCACACAATAATTAAGAAACAATGAACTTGCTGGACACACTGCCGAAATCTGACAAATGCTTTAAGATTCATATCACATTAGAGACCTCCGGGTCTGTGGTTATACTTCTAATTACTGACCTTTGAGATGACCTCTACTGCTCCATTCATTTTTTTCCCCCCTGTCCAATATTGCTTTTCTTAAATTTATTAAACATCTGACATAAAAAGGGGATTACAGTTTGCAGAGGTTCCACTAAATACCGTTCTGACATGTGGAAAAAAAAGGCTACTGGTTTTGACTGACTGACTTTTCTTGGGTTTGTGGGCCTTTCTTTATAGTTATGGATGGTGAGGACGTGGAAAGATAACAGTTTAAAGGGACAGTTCACCCCAAAATCACACATAGACCTACATATTTTTCGTTTTTGCTGCGTATCAATCTAGATTGCTTTGGTACGAGTTGTTGAGTTTTGGGACGTATCGGCCGTAGAGATGTCTGCCTTCTCTCCAGTATAATAGAACTAGATGGCGCTCGGCTTGAGGGGCTCAAAGCGCCAACAAAATAAATTTGAAAAACTCAACAGCAATGTGTCTTTCCAGAATTCATGACCCGAGGACTCAAGATAATCCACAGAGCTTGTTGTGAGCAGTATCATGTAGGAACTATTTTCTTTCTACTAAACTACATCTGCCAACCGTACGGTATCACCGTGCAGAAGGAAGCGTGGATCTACTCATGGATAAGAGGCTCATGATCTTGACAGCGGGAGATAAACAGAGAGTAAACATTGAGGCTGAGCTGTAACGTTAACGTTAGTATCGAACTATTAGTTAGGAGCGAGCCTCTCCCTCCACATCGACCCCACTCTACAGTTCTGTCATGGAGACTGTCGTCCCCTGAAAAATGACCCCATAGGTCATTTGTAAAAGCAGCTTATTATGACCCATATTTACATTTATTGTTAGGCGTCGCCCTCTAGTGGCCGTAATAATCATCACAGGAGTCATGTGACGTAGTGTTGAGACCAAGAAAGTCCATTTGGTGGATGGGTCAAACAAACATAGGACTTTTACCCAGGAGACCGCTGTTCGAGTTTTTATAACTTTAGGTAACAAACGGAACTACGTCACGTTCTACGTCACTTGCGTAATTACATCATGGAAGTGAAGAAGCCTAACGTAACAAATGTACTGATTTGAACCCTAACAACAATCTTTTTCTAATCCTAACCAAGTAGTTTTTTTGGCCTAAATCTAACCAAACTGCGACCAGTTAACAAAGTGCTTAAAACCGCTACCGTTGTGTTTTGGTCTGAGGACCGAAAACACTCCTGTGGGTCGTATTTCCTGCCACCGCTAGAGGTGCTAATTTAGAAAACACTCACGCGGGTCGTATTAGAGTGTAGGAACAAACGATGTGGTCGTATGGTTTGGAGGATTTGTTGTTTAAATGAGCTGAACGTGAGTCCCACTCTTCTCTGAGCAATGCATGATATCACACTCATAATTAGCTTCATGGTTGACTTGATTATGCCCATGGTTTTTATTTATTTCATCTTTATTTTTGACAAAAACACAATGATGATAAAAAAAAAACAGGACAAAGTATATTGCTCTCTGTGGGCCACATCTATCAGATCTGTCAGCATTTTTAATGAACAATGTTGATGCAATGTATTTTCCACTATTCATTGTATGTGGTATGCTTATGCTGTTATACAGTTTACACGGTTCTACACTGGCACATTTGCAATTTTTATTTTTATGATTTTGTTTTTGATCTAACTCACTGACGGTATTCTTGGCTTTTACTGACCCTCTTATTGTTGTTGCAATGAAACTATGTACTTCCCTTCAATGACTCTGCCTGGTGTTATGCATGACGTATTGTGTACATTGTGTGTACGTCTTTGTGAACACATTGTGTATGTCTTTGTGAACACATTGTGTATGTCTTTGCCTATGATGGCAAACCATGTTTCCCCTTTGGGGAGGCGGTTAGGCTAACCCTAATACGTAACCATAGCAACCCAAATAAAGTTCATCGTATCCCATCCTATCCTATCCTGGCATGTGTAAGAGACACACACCTGCCTGCTTCAGGTTTTGAGAAGATGTGAAAGTACCAATACCACAGTGTAAAAATACTAAAAGTTCTGCATATAAAAGTGGCAAAGTAAAGAAATATTAACAGCAAAAACTAATTAAAAGTATCAAAAGTATGTGACTGATGCATTATCATTTGACATTATTAGATTTTCAACATTAATGCATCAATGCAAAAGTAGCATTTGACTGCTATAGCTAATCCAGGTGGAGCTAGTTTTAAAGATCTCCTCCCAACACATTAAAATATGTAAAAAAATACTCTGATTGATCAATGATGATATGATTAATATTTTGTTTAACATGGTTTTACCACAAAAAAAGTAAAAAAATGGAACTCTTCTTCCTCATTAAGAAATTCTGGATCTGGCCTCAAGCCCCGCCCACCACCGCTGTCATAATTACAGTTTAGCTAGTCACTTGTGGCTGGATCAT
>JAOVVB010099127.1:0-13116 GCA_028570985.1 Heterobranchus longifilis | reverse complement strand
TGTGGGGGTGTGTGTGTGTGTGTGTGTGTGTGTGTGTGTGTGTGTGTGTGTGTGTGTGTGTGTGTGTGTGTGTGTGACTCGAGTCCAAGTCCCCATCTCTGGGATCTGTGAGTGAGTTCTCCGTGTGCACTGATACCTGTGTGAGCTCGTGCAGAACGCGGGTGAGCTCGCTGGCATACGGGCACTGAGTGTAGTCCTCTTCTGCCCATCGCCCCGACCGGTCGCAGCTCCGCCACGCCTTCTTCTCCTTCTGGCCGGAGGGGTGAGGAGCGCTGCCAGAGGGGTGGGGGGCGGAGCCAAAGGTAGCGGGAGCGCAGGGCAGGAAGGCGAGGATGCCAGCTAAAGTCTTTGGCCACCTGCCACAAAAGATATCAACAGCAAAGTGAGTTTAGGATTCTTCACTCACTGCACCAGATGGCAATTTCATACTCCCTGTACTTAGGAAATTATTAATTTGCATATTTGATTTACAGCTAGCTCTAATTATTTTTGCAGAAGACTGCCACATTCGGGTTCTTGATTGTGGAACAATGTGTTGTCTTAGTGAGGATTTCTGACTTAATTAACTTTATTTACTAACTTTATTAATCAACTTTATTGTCTTTCCACTTTGTGCACCACGAAACTCAAAGACAATTTGGTTAATGACAGAATGCACTTAAAGGGGCACTCCACCAATTGTACGCATCAAGATTAGTTCACTCATCATTGGGAGTACTACTGCCTGACAAAACACATTTATATTTGTTCTGTGGCTCTGAATGAGATACTGAAAATAACCCTGATGATTTCACTGGGATTATTTTTGGTTATGCCCTGTAGATTCAATATTTTTTAACAGAAAGCTTCCAAGAAAACACTGAGACGTTGACTGACGTCCAATCAAGACGTCCCTTTATGGTTCAAAAATAGTTCAAAAGTTAAAGTTGTGCCGACAGCCGGGATGTTACCTGGTCGTCAGCTGGTCGTACGTCCTGGACGTTCTAGCCACATCAAAAATAACGGGTCTATTCAACTAAGCCTAAAAATAGTAACATTGACTTTTGGCCTCACGTGGGACACAAACCCGAGTCTCCTGGGTGAAAGTCCTGTGTTTGTGGGTAATACAGACTTTGTCGCTCTTTATACTACGTCACATGACTTTGTGGCAGAAAGTCCTGAAAGCAAACGTGCGATCAGAGAAGAGCTTGGATAAAGACTTTTGGCTCTTACAAACAGGGATGCACCTATACTGAAATTCTGGGCTGATGTATTTAAAATAACAATTTGGTCGATACAGATATTTTTTGTCATTATTTATTCCCTTTTTGTGCCAGGGAAACAATAAATCTTCATTATAAAAAAATAACTAAACTGTCTGTCAGAACTTTATCACACTATCTTTGTTAGATGCAGTCTGATGATGAAGATACGACCATATATGGTGAATATATATCCCATCTATATACGTGTGAGACAGACATCTGTGAATGTCATCTTTTTTGCGGATGTGCAGACGGCAGTCAACAGGGCGGATATCGGCCGATACTGATGTGCGGCCGATAAATCGGTGCATCCCTACTTACAAACAACATTTTCAGATGTTTGACTAATTATTTTTCAGTTTTTAGTTTGTATGAAGTTGCTGAATGCACATTTTCTACATAAACTTTAGCAAAATAGCTGAATAGGTCCGTTTGTGCAACATACTTCGATGTTGCGAGAGCATCCAGCCAGCTGATGACCAGGTCACGTCCTGGATGTCAGCACAACTTTAATTTTAGAACTATTTTTTAACCATGATGGGACGTCATTCAGTGTCTCAGTGTAGTTTGACGTGGAGTAGGTGTCCCAGTGTGGCTGTCTGATCATTTCACATCAAATATCATTGTATCAAAAAAAACACATTTGCTTATTTTATAGCAATAATATGATCAATATTTCCTGGATTGTAAAAGAGGGTCTGACTGGACCATTACTGGACGTAGAAACAACGTCACCATCTGGCCTCATATCGACCTGGTTTCTGGTCAGACCACTCAGGACTGAGGCAATGTATTGTTAATGTATTATATTTATTATCTTTTTAGTGTTATTCAAGTGTTAATGTCTTGTGCAATGTGGGACAAGCAGAGTAAGAATTTCACTGTATGGTGTAACTTGTGTTTTACTATGCACATGACAATACACTCCTTGAATCTTGAATATTGCAGTTTTTGGCATCAGACCAGGACCATTTTTTTGGGTCAGGGACACGACAACAATGTTTGCTGGGTTTTGACACAAACTGGGGTCATGGATGGTGAAAGACATACGAACTTAACAGAAAAGGAAGGTCTAACGAAAGACGCTATCAAAGTGAATTATGGGAAATGTAGGATTTAGGAGCTTGACCCATACTAGGTCCTAAAAGTCAGGATATCTCAGCCTCTGTTGTTCAATCTTGACCATCACAAGTCTCGCAACTTTATGAAAGCACAATATTAAATTGCCACAGATGGAACACGACAGAGAAGTGTATTTGTAGAAGAAACCTGTCCCTGCCTGTTCCTTTCTGAAGGGAAATTCAGCCTAAAAGAGTAATTACAAGTGTTGTTCATATGGCCATGCAAAGTTCAGTGAAGTCTCCCCTGAAGCAAGAAATGAGACTTTGTCAATAATGTCGTCAAGAGCCAAGTCCTGCTCTACTGACCAACCTGCGATAGGGGCCGGGGTGATTTTTACGGGGAAATGGAACATTTTCATTTTCCGGGTAATGCCTGTTAGTGTTTCAATAAAATAAAGCTCATTTGAGTGTAAAAAGTCAGCCAAACTTTCACAGTCCACTACATTAGCCTCCATTTCCCAGATAATAAAAGAACTCCAGGTTTTTCACTTCTTGGCGCTGTTTGTAGATTAAAGGTCTTATTTCTGTGCCTCTGCAGCCTCAGGAAAGACCTGCTTGTTCTCACACATATTGATCAATTTGTCTACAATCAGGGGAGAAACATGCGTCTTGTGTTCTGCGATTTTCTCCTGAAGGCGACGTCAAAATCCTACTGCAGAAAAGTAGCCGAAGTAATGCTTAATGTGGCAACACTTTTGACTTCATCCAAATGAAAACAAAGGAGCGCTGCAGTCAGGAGGCAGGTAATCTGTTCTGAGGGTAGAGACCTGCCATCCCACCGATCCCCACCCCATTCTATTTTTATTTTTTTTCCCTTTCTCTCCATCCATGTTGTTGCAGAAGCAGCAGCAGCAGCAGCAGCAGCAGCTACTTAGTAATAAATGGCATTAATTTCGCCCCCAACAAAATAGGGGGCTCATTTTCCAGGCCATTACTCCAATGCTCCAGCAGAAACAAAGCCTCGGTGCTTGCTGCACTTCCAGTGGGCTGTTACAGTACAGGAGCGTACACCACAACAGCACACCCACGGGGGAGGAGAGGTGGAGCACGGGGGAGAGTGTGTGTGTACAACCACAAGGTTTCAAGGTGGTCACAGGGAGTTGAGGGCAGGAAAAAGGAGGACAGATTGAGGGTTCCTACAGATTTTTATGCATAAAGTTCAAGCACATAAAAAGGTTTTTTTTCTCTCCTGGATTACAGTCACAGTTTTAAACACCTCTTTGTAAATGAATCTCTTCCTCACCAGGAGGTGAATGACATGTCCAACATGAAGAGAGTTTATCTCTGCAACTACAAGGTCTATATGAATAATTGTGGTATCATAATAATGGTAACACGTGTGGGATTTCTGCAGAGATGTCAGCATCAGTATAGATGTTACTGGGTCAGAGTAAATACATATGGAACACAGCATAAATGAGATTAGAAGATTTAATTTCCGCCTAAAAAATATAGACAATTTTAGAGTAAATATCCCTTTGGAATGATGCAGTTGCAGCTAGCTTTCTAGTCGAGCTTTGTCTGGTTAAAATAGTGTCACGTGACGATGTTGTTGTGTTTAAATGCCCTGTAGGGGGAAAAACAGGTTAATAGAAAAACATTTTGTTAGGTTTAAGCACCAAAACTATTTGGTTATGTTTAGACAAAGATTGTGGTTTGGCCTAAAATAATAATAAATGTTATTTACGTAACAAAATATATATTTATTCAATAACAACATTGTTTTTTTGTTTTCACGAGGGACACGAACCGCAGCCTCCTGGGTAAAAGTCTGTTTTTATGACCCGTCCATCCACCCCGACCTCCACCCTGTGTGGACTTCTGCAGGCTTTGATTAGAAATGTTTTTGTAAACATAATTCAGAATGCAGTTTAGTTGTATGGGAACATCGTTTTTAGGAGAGCAGGCTGCTGCGAGGAGACAGACAGCAGAACGTAGCGTGTTTACTAACATTAAGTTAAAAAAATATCAAAACAACTTCAATTTGTATTCTTGCACAAAATATATAAATTCAACCACTTTCAATGACCCATGTGTATTTGTCTGTATTTTCAAAAACTTTTAAAGCCTTGATTGTTTTCCCCCCTCAAATTCACAAACTTTCAAGGATGTCAAGGACCCGTGGGAACCATGACCAACAAATATGACGAAGGGAGGCAGGTGCTGGACCAAAAGACAATAAAATGCAAAGCAAAGGTCTGCACACTGTAGCTCAGATTATTTTGCACATCTGCAGACAGAAGCAACGTTTCGAGCTTCGAGTTTCTTTGCATTTGATTGTGTAGATGAAACACCAGATCGCGTTTTTTTCAAGGAATATATTCGAGTTCAAGCATAAAAACACAACAGTTTAAATTAAGCATTTTCCAAACTTTGCAGACTTTGCATGAACCCTGTAGATGGAGGCCGAGGAGACGTGCGATTGCTCGTTTTATGTGAAACCTGAGTCACGGAAACAAGCGCTCTCACAGGTGCTATAAAGCCAAACTATATTGAGCCATAATGTTTGTGGGAGTTTTCATATCACATATCCAATTATTATTAAAATATATGAACTGTCCAGGCTCTACTGTACGCACTCAATTCTGCTCTTTGATAGTTAATGAGCCGCGTCTGGTGCGAGGCAGACCAGGTGTGGCAGGTTTTTGTCAGCTGGAACAAAAAGCAGCACGACAGCGGCAGACTCAAGTACCTCAGCTGCACTGTACATGTCGAGATAATAGCAGAGTATCGGCTCTGAAAACCAGCGATTACTGTCCATTACCACAAATTACACAGAACTAGTTGGTAAATGAAAACTGCACTTAAGATTCAAGGATATAGTTTATTTATATAATCTTTGTTAACAAAAACCGTGCTGTTAAAATGATAGTTGACAGGTAAGTAAACAGGCTGATTTGCTTTCTTTCCCAGAGTTTGATGGAGATATCAATACCACCATGTGTTTAGTATTACATAAATACATACATAAATACATATACCTATGAAATAAATCCTGAAATAAATAAATGAGACAATAAATGTAAGCCAGGAAATGTGCTGTATCGTGATGCACATATATAGTTATTGAGATATGAAATGACATATATCGGGGTATAATATTTTGACCACATCACCCAGCCCTATAAGTAAATATAAATATATAAATGAGTCAGTATAGTTCAATAAATAAATGAATAGGTTTTTATTTAAAAAAAGGATGTTTTTCAAAAGGACTACATTTATTTTTTCACTTTGATTTCATAATTCTGCATTTAGTGGAGTCTTCTCAGTGCTGTTGTTTTTGCCATTACTGTCTTTTATATTTGTCAGGCTACTAACGCTAGCTAGCGTTAGCTAACTTTAGCTACTATTTTCAACTTCCTAGATCAACCGTTCCCAGAGGTCTGGTGAAACGCTGTTAAAAACTTACATTGTGGCTTAAAAACACGGAGAAGTTGTCACAGCACATACTAACTCGAGGCATGTTTAACGTAAAGCTTTAACATGATGTTACGTTAGTTGACTCCACTCCTACAGACCGAAGATGGAGGTTTTTTATCCACATCTGCCGCTGTTTCTCTTTTTTTTCTCCCTTGTCTGAATCCAGCATTTTGAGACTGTTGTTGGCACGCTGCAGTTTCAAGGCAGAAATTCTCCACCATGGTGTTGACTGCTCATTTCATGATGTGTCTTGTAGCACATACAGTAGATAACACCATGTAGACATGCTAACATGGTTAAAAAGTAGATTTTCACAGGAGGGGCTCTTTAATATTGGCTGGAATGGCGGTCAGTACCACAGATATGAAGCTACAGCCAGTCAGCGACTTGTGTTAGAAGGTCACATCTGCCTAACAACACCTCAAAGACTCACTAATTAACACTTTCTGTTTAATTTGAATTAAACCCACATAAAACCAGTGTTACACGTCGGTTTAGTACAGATGAAATAAGTTAGATATAACATTAATTAGTGAGCTTTAGAGGTGCTGGCAGGTGGACTTATACAGAGCCAGATGTTGGCCCCTGTATCCAGTCTTTGTGCTGGACTGCTGGTAGATTTATACAGTATTTACTGTGAAGACATGACACAATATTTTCATCTATCTCTTGCAAAGAAAGTGAATAAGCGTATTTCACAAATGATCAAACTTTTCCTTTAAGTGCTTTTTATTTCTACATGCTCGAGCTGAACGGAGATGAGCCCTCGGGGTCGATGGGCTGTACGTGAGCTCTGAGAGGTGACTCACCTGAAGTCCCCCTTGTTGTTGCTGACTCTGTCAGTGGGGCAGTACGGTGCCGACGTCTCCACAACAACTATCTCCATTTGCTGAGAAGCGTTGCCACGGGAACTGGTCACCAGGCACTCCCAGATGCCAGCGATGCCCACGTCGATGTTGGACAGGATGACCTCACTGGAGGAGGAGAGCAGAGGCGTAAAACTGTGAGTGTGAGGATTACGTGTCTGTGTGGTGTGTGCGTGTGTGTGTGTGTGTGTGTGTGTGTGTGTGTGTGTGTGTGTGTGCGTGTGCGTGTGTGTGTGTGTGCATGTGTTGTTTTTTTTCATGATAAAGTGGGTGTGATATAAATACTGTGAAAGTATCAGAACGCTAAATCCACGGAGAAATGCACACAGCCCGTATTCAGAAACTGTGCCTTTAAACGAGCCGTCAGGACTTCTGTACGGTTGTGATGTCACAACTACACTATATAACGGTAGAAAGTGCTGCTACAGTGCTGTTATAATTATTCCCCAGCTGTAATGACGGTACAAAGATGCCGAGAGCGCAGATGCAGAAGACCTGGAAATGCTGACCAATCAGAGCACAGTGGGCTTTTGCAGGAGGGCGGGCTTAAAGAGACAGGCGCTAAAACAGAGCGTTTCAGACAGAGTGTGAATACAGGTATATTCAGACAGACAGTATGAAAAAAATAATGTGTTTTTTGAACATTAAAGCATATAAACACGTACAAGTAGCAACCCAAAAATACAAGTAAAAACCTGAAATTTTCCATAATATACCCCCTTTAAAGATTCAGTACTTCTGTCTGACAATATTTCACTGCTGATTCAATCCTATTTTGCTATCTGGGTGATGATGTGTGATATATAAAATTCAGAACAGATATGCAAGCAGATAAATGTATACATTAGAAAAGGTTACACCAAGATTCAGAGGCCTCTGGGACATTTAAGGCCAGTGCTTTCCCTTGTCGTCGAAAAACATGACAAATCATTCTAAATGTAGGTGAGTCTCTTCAATAAAGGAAGCAACAGGATGTGGTGGTAAACAATTAGCTGCCTGCCTGGCTGTGAAATGTCAATAAAGCCCGGTGTGCAGAGTGGAAGACATACCACTGTGCTTTGAACATGGCGTCCGACCGCGCTCCAAATCACCGTCAATCAGGGAATTATTTTTTATGACAGTGGAAACAGATTGCTTTTATTCGCTGAGTATACATTGTTTAATTTGAGTGTTTTAAAACAGCAAGAGGCGCACAGCTGGAGGGATTCTCATTTGCTCTAAATTAATGATCAGATAAAGGTGTCAATATAAACACTGTTATTCAAGTGATTGCATGAAAAAGTTGTTTGTTACTAGGTTACCAGCAGGCAGTTTCAGTGTCCTACATTGTGTCTTTTCTGCCCTTTTAACTAAACTGGAAATGTGTGGTTTTTATTTTCAGCAGCGGAGGAAGTATTCAGAGCTTTTACTTAAGTAAAAGTACTAAAACAGCATTTTAAATGGGATTGTGAGTTGATTAATGGGGCAGGAAAGAAGAAAATGATGTATTTGCATAATCTTACAGACACAGGGGCCCACAAGTCAAACATGATTGGTAGCCTATGGTTTAAAGGGGACATACTGTGCTCATTTTCAGGTCCTTTTTTTTTGTATTTTGGTTACTAGAACATGTTTACATGATGTTTAAAAAACATAATTTTTCTCGTACTGTCTGAATATACCTGTATTCCTATTCCTATGTTCCTTGTAAATTGCTCATCTGTTAACTTTGCACACCTGTGAACTCTGCACTTTATATACTTTGCACACTGGAGTTCTCAGCTCATAGCTTTCCTCTCAATATTCCCTGTACATATACCCACTGTTCTTTGTTTTGTTACCTTTATTTTTATTTATCTGTTTATATATACTTCCAAATTCCTTGTATACTTGGCAATAAAACGAATTCTGATTCTGATTCTGATTCTGATTATTTGATTATTCATTTCATACTGCTTTTTCAAATGTAATAGGCTTTACTCAACGCTTTTTTCAGTGATTGTGTCTTGCTTGTATGCACTTCAGAAGGCTGGATTGTTTCTAAAAGAAGGCTGGCACTATAGACTTAAATCATGAACGAGAAGTAGCCTATTAATATAATATGAACACAAGTTTCTTATTTTCATGTCACTGTCAAGAGACTTTGAGCAGACGCATCAGTGCCAGTGTAGACCAGCAGATGGCAGCAGTAACACAGCTCAGATCACAAAGGACAGAGAAAAGAATGCCTCAATCAAAACAGCTGACCTTTTCTATTTGGATTGTATCCGGGAGGCTCTACCAATCACTCTACTCCTCCCTTTAACTATGAGTAACTTAACATTCACCCACTTTTTCATGGAGAGGTCACAGAAACAATCAACAGTAGACTACATGAATCATAGTCTGTTAAATTCCCCCAAACTTGGTCTTTTCCCAGCAGTGTGTCGCATAATTGGGCTAGATTAGACAGCTCAAATTACACACAGCCTGTAAGCTTGTCATCCACATAATTATCACAACTGACAGCCTGTGTATGCCTTGTTTTTGTCCATGTGTAGTTTTCTTTACTTGGAATGTCCTAAGCTTCACTGAAAATTGGACACACGCGCACGCGCACACGGTGACCGCCGTCGTTCCTTGATGACCCACCGTCTGCTCATTTCCGAAAGCTTACGGAGATTCACCGAGCAGCGACCCGGCCCCTCCCGCCCCCCTCCTCCGTGCTACAGCTACTCTCCCCTCGGCTCCACACCGAGGAGGAACCCGGTGCCCCCGGCTGATGATCGTTTCCAATTACGTTACCCCAAGATGGAGGTCTGCGGCGTCTACGAGTCACCGTAACTGTCCGTGTGTCGTTTTAATGACGCTTTTGTCGGGACAGAAGTGATTTTGTGCCATCTTTTTGTCGATTTTTTGGGGGGATCTACTTGGGAGATAACTGAGCTCCAGGTTCGGGTTGTGGCAGCCATGAGCTCCGGGGAAGGAGCGGAGGAGACGACGAAGGACGCTGGCGACATAGCGGCGTTCTTCAAAACCGGTAAGCCCCAAAATGAGTAGGAGAGGTCGGACTGAGCTCCAGTGAGGGCTGCTCCCCTTGGTCCAGCTCCGTGAGGGACATTGTTCCCGTCCGTGCTGACTGTTTTGGGGGCTCATACAGTGAAGGATAGGGAGGGCTTTAGCCGATGAATTTCACAACTGTTATTATAAACGATGTGTACAACAAATAGCAATGACAATACAATCGTGGAAATCTGTGAAAATGGGTCTCTTGAATGCATTTCTCTAACTAACGTTGCAGTTATCAGATAGCCCATCCAGACTGTGTAGCCAGGCAACGTTAGCCACGTCGCTAATTGCACGAGTTCCATTTTCGGACACCTCTCCTAGATTCGCCAGAGCTTCCCGTGTACTTTTCTTCAAAATACATTTTCTGTGTTTTTCCTTTTCCACGTCACTTCTAAAACTCGCGTACACCACTAACTGTTACCTGCTGTCAAAATAAAGGTGCGGAATGTAGGTTTGAGCCAGTAAACGTTAGGAGAAAGGAAAACATAGGAACTGCACATTTGTGTTCTTCGTCTAGCTCAAGCCCGACACAATTGATCAAAGCGACTTTTTGTTATTGAGATTAATACACTGTTAAAATGGCATATGGATGATATTTTTTTTGTCTACATCCCGTGGAGAGAGTGAAGACTTTACCGAAACGAGAAAAGAAGCAGGTCAGTGCTGTCCGATAATGGACAGGCGTGTAAATAACTAGTTTGAACATTAGCTTCCACGGTTAGCCTGTAAGCTAGTGAATCCTGAATCAGATTGGGTGAATCCTGTCTGCTTGCTGAGCTAACGAATGCTAGCTAGTTTAGCATCGCTAGCTTGCCAGTGAGTTGACAAAGCTCGTTTGTATCTAAACTGCTTATTCATGTATTAAGTACAAACATATACAGTGTGCGTCTGTTTTAAATTAACTATTCCGTTAACTCATTGTTTGTTGTTTTCTGTGCTGTCAAAAAATAGCACAACCGTGGAAGCTATGTAAACAATACATGGCGTGGCACATATAGCCTGGGTGTGCACTGTGCAGGATAAGCTAGCTGTGCAACATAGCTATCAAGGCCAAAAGGCTGCCTATTATCAATAACACGGTATGTTTGATTGTGAAAACACCCCAGAATGTCAGTGGCACTGATTTACACACGAACTGTTGCTTTTAGACATGATTATATGCAGTACATCTGCATGTACAGATTGCTAACATTAGCTAAGTAGGCTAATTAATCAGCAAGGACTGTGACTTGAAGTCCTAACACGGGCCTACAGTGATTTCATAGGCTGCAACAATGGCTCATAAACTGTAAATTCCAGGGGTCCTACCAGAGATTTAATGGGTCCGAGAAATAATATAGTTAAGTTTTATTCTACCCAGAAGACTTTGCATAGTGAAAGCAGCATGTGTAAGTAATGGATGTCTAATTTCTATCCATGTTCATGCCCCTGTTCAGTATAAACGTTGATAGTACAGTTGGGAAAAAGATTAACAATAGGATATATTTGTAATTTGAGTTTCCTGGGATACAGTTGAATGAAATGGTGATCCATGGGCGAATGCCTGTCCATGAGCTTATGGGCTGCACTTGGATATGCCAGATAACCCTCTAGCTATGTTCAGTGACTGCATGCAGATAATTAGATCCAGTGTTTGATGTCATATATGCCATCATGTATCTCCACTGGCCTTTGGTAGCTTACTGTTTATGTATTTAAAACAAGTTTGTCCATGAACCAATAGCAGCTTGTGTATATGTGTAGTGGTAGTTGCAAGTTAATTTCTCCTAGTGAAATGTGCTTAAGTGTGTGATACTCAAATATTAAACGGTGGCATAGGAGAAATGAAAAGCAGAGAATGGTGATGCACAGTGTGTATTGTTCACAAGCCAAATCACTGGCTGTTCTAGTGCACTATCATGTGTGGGACCTTTTGTGGTGAGATTTTGAAGTACAGTCGGAGGGGTGTAAACAAGGAGGAGAATGCAGAGTATTGACATCCAGCCTCTGGCTCCTGTGGTTTTGTGTCTAGCGAGATAATAAGCCACAGAGGGAAGTTCAGTATCCGTATTGAGCTGATCTGATGGCTTCCTTTTAGGGAGAGAGGCGAGATGCATCCTGTAACTCACTGCAACCACACGTTGTATGTTTTGTTGATGGCGCACAGCTGCAGCCATTCTGCCTCGTTGTTAATCAGATCTGTTGCTAATTTGTTGCATAATTAAAATGTTTGGATATGCCTCCTTTTCTTATTGCCACAAGGCCATCTGCTGCAGTTTTAGATTGTAGTTTAGATATGGCTCTTTATTTACCAATACATCGTATATTCACTTTATTTGTTTGCTTGAGAGAAGCATTGACACAGATAATTAGTTTTCATTGCACTTTAGTTTTTCTAGCAGTAGTGGGACTGCTGAATTAATAAAAGAGAAATTGTGGACAAAATGTAAACAAATCTGTGTCTCTTGTCACACTTGAAGGATCATGAATGAACATTTCATGCAACTATCTGCCGCCAGCGTAAAAACCACAAGAATATTTTAACAATGATTGCCAAATAAGCAACAATTAAATTTCAGGCCAGTCTGTATTTGAAGCATTTTCTTAATCGCCACAGTAATGGGCAGAGATTGAAGTCCTGCCTATTCAAAGGCTCAAGCACAACAAGCCTTTGCCCAAACTCAACTGTCTCTCATGTTAACCGAGATCTAAACATAAACTTGACAGTTACCAAACCTAGTGTATTGGGATCCACATTTTTGTGTACTTAAAGCTAAACATGGCCCACTAGCACCTAACTACAATTATTGACCATGTATTGACAAAATGCTATCATAAGCTGCGTTCTTATAATTACCATCTTATACGAAGATCCTTTAGGATGTTTTATTTTTTCCACAAACAACACACCTTGTTGAGCAAATCTCTAAACCTACACTTAGCACTGATTATGAGGTATGTGTTACTGATTGTGCTGCAGTCGCAAACAGCTGATCTTTATGTATATGACCCAAGTTTTCTCAGGTGGTTTGTACTATTGTTAGATGCTGCTTCAGTGTTGTACTCCCCCAAGAGAGTTAATAGTGCGCTTATGTCACTGAACGCAACAGGACCGTGATTGACAAGATCATCTACAGTATGAAATAATGATAACTGGACAGATATTTACTGTAAACATCAGACTGGATTTGGCCAACAGTGATTTGAATTTTGTTTCAAAGTACAAGTCCATTAGCCTGGAATCCCATCCCTCTCTGCTAAGTTAATTTATTTCACTTTGCATGGGTCTGGCCTCCCTCCCATCCAGACAGATTTCCATCGACTACAAACTTGTAGATCCAGTCACAACTGTTTATCTCATATGAGGTGGGTTTAAGCCTCTGTCAATCATCCTCTGTCACAGAGGAGCACCGGGAGGCATTACTGTCAACAAAGATGGCTGCTGCCGGTACCCAT
>JAOVVB010099098.1:0-13116 GCA_028570985.1 Heterobranchus longifilis | reverse complement strand
ATTTGTTTTGGTGATACGGTGCATAACAAGAACACAAAAACACAAAAGTATATATAAACAAATAAATAAAAACAATATGATATTTGATTCTCAATGGCACACAAACTACTTACCAAACCTGGTTGTATCGGAGCCAAACAAACCATAAACAGAAGTGAAATGAACTAAGGTGGCAAAAAAAATGTTTTTGTCACAGTGTTGTCAGATATCCACCTTTGACTTGTGATTTTTGGGAGCCTATTATTATTCTCTAAAGTGCATTTCTGGGTGAGAAAAAGAAACAACACAAAGCAGTAGAAAACTGCACAACCAATATCCCACACCTTGCAAGGTATACCGATACTAGAAAGGTACCACGATACTAGAGTTAAGAGTTTATTTGGAATAGGTAGAGAATATGAGAAGGATAAGGTGAGGGTTGTGTTTGGTGGGATGAACGGTCTGTTGTCATGAAAACTGAGACAAATGGGGAGAGAGGGCTAGGCCCGCTTATATAGGCCTGCACGGGTGATTTAATTAGGGAGTCACAGGTGGTTTAATTAGTGAGGTGCAGGTGATTTAATGGCAGGGGAGAAAAGCGTGACCTTGTTCCTGAACCTCAGTTATCTATGATAACTTCATAAAAAATACATTTGATTTGTGCATTGTGCATGAAAGCAGTAGAACACTGACATACACAACACAACATAACATAACATAAAACATACATAAACATACATATTAGTTACTGGACACCTGCATGAATATGACTGGATGTTACTTTTCCTCACAGCAGTGAATGAGCCAGTCATTGTGAAGCATACTGCAAACAGCTGATGCCAATCAGCCAGTACAAGCTGACTTCAGTGCTCTGTCTGAACTAACTCTCTGCTTATGTCTGTTGGTGGTGGAGAGCATTAACACATTCCTCAAAAAGTGTTCATTTGGGTTGAGATCTGGTGGCTGTGACAGCGTGTGCCACTTTTTGTGTGTTTTGCGTGTCATGTCAACGCATTTTAAGCTATTTCTCATTTAACACCCTTTTCTGATTCCCAACTCGTTACGTACAGACTCTGGCAGGAAGCCTTGACATCACTTTTATGTGGCAAACTATGATGCTTCACTATGATGGTTACTTTTAAACACATGGTTAACATTGTAACTTATGTTTAGGCAACAAAACTACTTGGTTACGTTTAGCAAAGACATTCCCAACTTGTTAAATGCCTCCGCTTTTTCACAGCCCTCTGCGTCTGATACCGACGCACAGGACAGCAGGGCTTTCAACTAACTACAATGAAACTGTCTGCAGCAATATTACAGGCTCAGAGCATGTGCTCCTGATGTCAGGTAACATGTATTTAGAGCGCAAAATCAGTTTAGGGTTTTGTCAAACAAACACACGACTTTGACCCAGGACACCGGTGTCCACCAAAACCAAAACCAAAAGTCAAAGTTGGCAAATGTACTTATCTTCCTAAACATACCTAAGTGGATTTGCTGCCTAAACATTTTGTTTTGTGGTCTTTTTCCTAAACTTACCCAAGTTTGTTGCCTAAACATAAAGAAAGTAGTTTTGTTTGTATTTATAACCTAAACCATGTGTCCCACATGTTAAAAACTGTGCCTGTGAGCGTCATATTTTGACGCATAAGGCTACACATTGTGTTCAATAGTGACACCAAGGGGTCCATATGTGACGAGTTGGGAATGAGGAAAAGATTGTGGTTTGCAAACGTTTGCAAACGTAAGTGACGTACTCAATGTAAATAATTCAATGTTGACTTGTGATTTCACACGGGACACAAACTTTGGTCTACTGGGTGAAAGTCCTGTGATTGTTGGACCTTTCCACCATAAACAGGCTTTCTTGCTCTTTATACTACATCACCTCACTTGCACAGCATCTAATATTGGAGTGGATGGGTTTACGGTTGAAAGTCTGGTGCGACTACATGACATGACACGCAAAAAGAAAAAAATGTGTTGTGATATCATGCAAAATGATTGTCAAAAGCATATGATTCAACAAAAACTATAGAGTGCCTGAGGGATGACATATTTTCAACCCAGAAGTTAGTATTGGATTTTGGATCATGAGTTTACGAAACAAAAGTTTATGATACTTGCTCTTACTCTGTAGTCTCAGTTAGCCTCGTTTTTAAAGACACGTTAAAGCTTTGAAATTCACAATTGGGGTATTTACTTACATATTTTATGTTGTAGAAGAAAATGTGAAAATCTCTTAAACTTGTGTTAAACACAGACCTTATTTCAGCCATCTAACCAAAACCAATTGACTTCGAGACGAGGGAACTGTGAGTGCTAAATGCTAACATGCTAAATGCTGGTTTTAGGACTCATGTTTGAGACACTCTGTACAGAAGCATCTGCAATTGTTATGCTTCTCCTCTAATCCTCTAATTTATTTAGGATGTTCCTTTCAATTCTTACCCATCTGTAGATCAATATCCAACTAAGGATTTTTAAAATTTTATTTGTGAACTGGATTTTAAAATACACAAAATCAGTGCATTAATAATCACTCAAGCTCATTAGTTTAATTGTGAGTTATGGAATGAAAGTCTGAATGCAAATGGAACTTTCTTCTTTCCTCAAATATGCACCAAACACATCCATACTTAAACACACACTGACACACACCAACAAAACTTTGAAAGTCACATAAGCAGGGAGGAGGCGCTTTTTACACCTCCCCTATTTTTCCTCTCCTGACATTATTTTGTGTGTGCGTGTGTGTGTGTGTGTGTGTGTGTGTGTGTGTGCGGCGTTGACCTTTCTGCAACGTTGCCCCGTATTCACTGGTTGTCAGCACAGTCTCTGTCCCAGGCCATCCGTCTCTGCCACCAGTCAGTCCTCCAACCAATCCTCCACCGTCCCATTAACACACACACACACACACACACACACACACACACACACAGAGGCACATTCTTATATGTACAGCATACATGTTCATGTGTGCACACGCAAACACATTGCATGCATACACACATCTACTCACGTAAACACACATGCAAACACACAGGTACACACACGCAATCCTCCATTGTCCCATTAGCCCGGGATGAGGTGCTCTGCTCTGCTTTGAGCCTCGGCTCAGCTTTGCTAGCCTGGGGGATCATTAAGACCTTGCCGCGCACACACACACACACACGCCTAGGCTGTGGTAACGGGCTGGAGGAGTCCAGGTGGCCTGTTGTTATTTATAACAAAGGAAACAACACAGCAGAACCGGCTGACATCAGGCCCGTACGGACCCGGGACGAGGGAATGTGTGTGTGTGTATCTGAGCATTTTTTCTACTCATTTCTCTATTTGTGTGTGTGTGTGTGTGTGTAGGAGATAGAGAGAGAGATCACTGAAGGACAGCTCAAAGTGTCTGTCCACCCCAAATGCCCACACCCACCCCCAGACAGTGGTCTACAAGGACCACTGGACCAGATGTTGGCTCCAGAGCAACAACAAGATTGATTGGTTTAATTGCCGGCACTTTGCTCTCTGGCGTCTGAATACCTAATGTCAACTTTTAAAGGATGTTTGCTCTCTCTCTGTCTCTCTTTTTTTTTTCCTGTGGCTGAAAAATGTGTCACATTTTCTGATCAGTGGGGTGTGTGTTGGTGTGTACGTACAGTTCACCCTAACATCTGTTCAACATCTCCCTGTGAAAACATGGAGACTCTTAAAACCTTTTGTGTGGTGTCCTGTCAGCTTCTACATAAAAACTCCCTCCCCTCTTCTTCTTCTCTCCCTCTTATTCTTGTCTCTCTGTCAAAGCACTTGATGTAAAATATGGCCACTACAGACAGAGGTATGCTAAGTGTGTGGGGTTAACAGATGAAGGCACGTATCATAGATGTTCTATCCTTAACATCTACAGATGTAACATTAGAGGACTGTTTAACCTTTCTCAGACAGGGGAGACACTGTACAAATAGCAAGCCTGTTTGTGTGAGTTATTAAGAAATAATGCACGTTTAGCAAATCAGCCATGGGCAAAGAGAAGGTGAATACTTCCATGTACTTCAGTTAATTTCAACCCAGTCAATTCAGCAAAAAAAGTTTTTCTGATACGCCTTTTAAAAAAACAATGCACCCCCTGGCAAAACAGAGGAATATCAAGCCATTCCTGTTTACAAAGTATTAAACACAGTATTGTTCTATATTTTTGGCTGGACCGCAGCAGAGCTGAACTTCTGTTACTGACTGAGTCGCTGAGTGACGAAGTTCCACCATTGTTCAAAGTGAGTGATGACGTTGGTCTAGTTTCCCCATTGGCCGTTTGTCTTTCAAAATAAATCAGCGCAGCAGTCAGCTGGTGACATCTTGACTGACATCTCAGCTGATCTACTCCCTCACTATGCGGCTGTTACCGCCGTTACCCCTCAAGAACCATCAGAAAGTAGTGCCAGTAAAGTAGAAACTCGGAAAGCATGTTGTGTACAAACAGTAGTGATGCATTCTTATTTCAATGCTTCAGTTCACCCAAATTACAATATTCTTATTCTTACTTCTAGTAATATATATCTTGCAGACAGTGTTGCTGTTATGTGTCCAATGCAGGACCAGACAAACCAAAAACTATATTTTTCTTAAAACATGAAAAAATATTGAATCAGGGGCGCCCATTATTGTATAAAAAGTCTTGATTTGTTTCCCCTTAATTTTTCTGTCTTGGTGACAAAGCACCCCCTGCACATGGTGGTGCCCTATAGGCCAGGGGTTCCCAACCTTTTTTGTGGCAAAGACCGACATTTTCATTAAAGAAAATTGCAGGGACCAGTTGTCAATTTTACTGCCTCATTTTTACTATGCCGGCCCTGCGATTGACTGGCGACCGGTCCAGGGTGTACCCCGCCATGACAGCTGGGATTGGCTCCAGCCCCCCCCGCGACCCTCTAAAGAGGATAAAAGCGGTAGCAGATGGATGGATGGATTTTTACTATGCATCGTGGCAACAATGCATTTTTAAACATAGACTGTTACTGTCTTACACAGTTTACAGTGGTTTTAGTTGCATATTACACACTAGCAGGTGGCAACAATGGCTAATTGTATGAATATACCAACCTATTTCAGCTGTCAGACCAATTCACAAAATGTTTCCCTTTTCTCCAGTACAATTAGGCCTACTGCAAAAGCAACTCACTCACTAACAGGTAGCAATAATGACAAATTGTATGAAAGTACCAGCCCATATCAACGGTCAAAATCTCTTCAGAACATTTCCCTTTTCACCACTAAACACAATCACTTCAAAAGCAACTCACAGTGTTTTCATTCACCAACAGGTGACAACAAAGGCTAACAGTATGAAAATACCAGCCCGTTTCAACAGTCAGTTTCAGAACATTACAAAATTACCATAGCAACTCACAATGATTTCAGCCAATCCCTTCTAAAAGTATAAAATTAGAGATCTAGCTTTATAAATCTAAGACCAAACCACAACAGAAAATACCAGACCAGACCAGACCGACAAGAACAAAGCTGTTTGAATGTGAGCATGAACTGGTTATTGATTATTTCTGTGTATTTAGCTGTGCACAAGACAAGCTGTTCTTCCTGGGCTTCCATTAAAAAAAACATATGCATCCAAAACAACGCACACAAATTCCAGGATATGGTAAAACAAAATAAATATATTCACAAATATCTATATATATAATATCATTATTATTATTATTTTTTTATATTAACATTTTATTGTACATACTCCAAGACAGACAGATATACAAAAAAAGACAGTGACAGTGAAAAAAATGAAAATAAAGAAAAGATAACACAATGACAAGACAAAACCATTGGGAGGAGGTGTGTGTGTTGGGGGGGGGGGGGCATACAGTTTTAAATTAGTTGCATGCATGTGGTCCCATTTAACACTATGTGGCAATGGGAACACATGCATACACGTGATCTTAATTCAGCAGCTTTGTTCCAACACAAAATATACCCTTTTTTCCCCTTTTTTTTCTAAGTGTTGAATTTTACAGAGAAAAGATATGAAGAGACCAAGCAAGACTATTATGAGACCATCAAAGGCCTTAAGGCCTTTTTCTAGAGGAGGTCATGATGTAAGTCTAAGAATGACCTTATTGTGGCCCATAAGCCACTCCCACCTCTATCCAGATGTGAAAGGGAAGATGCAGCTTCTTCCATACTTATGAGGTTCAGGAAGTCCTCCAGCCATTTTTCTAAATTAAAACAGTTGAGCTTTCTTACCTTCCAGTTCATCAGTATTAGTGTCAATCAATGTCTTTAATATGCTATAAAACTGTTTGTGTAGTAACCACACTTGTTTTAAGATTGTTCACCTTTTTAAATGCTTCTTTAACAGCAGTGACAGAATACACACAGCATTGTTCAAATGCTGTTTGCTAGTTTTCCTCCTCGCAGCAACTTAACTGACAAAGCATCATCCTGTCAGAGTTCTTAAATCTGCTTAGAGGCACAAAATGACTTTGAATATCATATTACTCAAGAGACAGCTGGTTGTATTCCCCAGTGGAAAAACTCCCTAATTATTTTGTTAACTTCATGTTTAGAGTTGTTATCTCGGCAACACAGTATGTGTGCCTCTCTGAAGAATGCTCTTACATGGACATAGTACAGTAGCTGTCTGCTTGAGCTCTGTATCATTGCAAAACTGTATAAAATGTGTTTAGGAGCGTCTGCAGCAGTACTATCACACGAGGGTAGAACTTGCTCCATGTGAGATCCAGAGGGCTCAGTCTCTAGCTCTGGACATCTGCACTGAGATCCAGGGCTTTCTGCGCAGCCGTCTTCCTGACATGCCCCTGGGAGAAATGAGCATCGGAGGTTCTCTACTGGATGACCTGCAGGTACACACACAATATGTATTCTTTTTCTGGCTGATAACACACTTTTTACAACTTTGTTTTCCCGTCAGTGACATCGTATAGCCAGGTGTTCGATGAATACCTCCCGGGTTTATTCCTGTGTTTAGGTGGTCAGTGCAGACCATGCATGTCTGCTGGTGCCTCTGCAGCTGGAAGCCTCTCTGTGGCGTCTCATCCCAGGAGAGGAGACGCTGCTCACACACCCGCTGCACTGGATGGTCCGACGGGTCAATCTGGAATATTTTCCCAGAGGACGTAGCTACTGGGACAGGTGCTCACACACAGATTAAAAAGATTCCTCGGGCAACCTGCACTTTTACTTTGTGTCTATATAAATGAATCCGTTTGTGTTACTAGTAGATTATTACTGCTCATTAGCAACAATTGTGCTTTTACTATAGAAAATGCAGCAGTGATTGTCAGGAAAATCATTGTGCTCTTGCATGTAAATCAGTAAATAACCAAAACTAGGCCTGCAACTAACGATTCTTTTCATTATCAATGAATCTGCAGATTTTTATTTTTATTTTGTATTAATTAGTTTGTCTATGAAATGTTACAGAATAGTCAAAAAGTGACCATCACAACTTTGCAGAAGCAAAGGTGACATCTTCAAATGTCTTGTTTTCAAATATTCAGTTTCCAATGATATATAAATAAATAATAATTTCATTTGAGAGGCTGTAATCAGAGAATGTTTGGCTTTTTTTTTTTTACTATTTTTGCTTGAAAGATGACTGAAATGATGAATCGATTATCGATAAAGTTGCAAATTATTTTTCTGTCAATCGACTAATCGTTTCAGCTCTAACTAAAACCTTTTTAGCAAATAAAGTTGTATTTTACATTTATATTTCAGACATACACAGACAGGATCCTTAAAAAGCCTTAATCAATACATTTTATATTAAAATGTAATCAGATTGAAATGTGCAATATAAGCATGAAACCACAGACTCTGCAGATCTATGTTGCCTTTTAGCCACAATCAGCTCACTGATTTAGTTTTAAATCATCATCGAGCAACAGAATTCAGCAATGTAGACGTAAAGGGTGATGCTACCTTTTTACAGCAGCCTTTGTAACATACAGTGAAGCAGCAGTAATAGACTTAATCCCAGCTAAAGGTATGCACGGAAACATTGTGCAGGAACATTGACTCGTCCACTAAAACCAGTCTCTCCCTGTGTCTTGCAGATACCTGGTGGGTGGTTACCTGTCTGCAGAAGCTGTTGTCAACATGTTTAGTAAGGCTGTCATGGAAACTATAAACTGGCCGTCCATCAGCAGCACAATGGACTGTCTCGTCCGACCTGTACTGGGAGGACCAGATCTGAGACTGGAGATTCGGTGTGTGTCTGTTCTTTATTGTTGTTTTCAAAGTTGAGATTCAACTACAGATTAAGTGCTTGGTTTTATGAGTTAACACCACAGCTGCTGTGTCATTTAAAATCATCAGAAGTAACAATTTGAAGTTAAGATGGCAGTGATGACACAATTATTTAATAGCTGATGCAGCGGTTAACTAATGTAAAGTGTAAAATTATAAAACTGGTAAAGTTTCAGTGGTAAACTGCTGTTCATTTGGAAATAACAATGCTGTTGATTTGCCTGTTATCCATTTATCGGTTGCTACATTGTGTCCATGTTGCATAACAGCCTTCTCACAGTCTTGCATCTAAAAGTATCAAAAATTAAATTAAAGAAAAAACCCTTCAAATCCCCTGGGTAAACAGGATGCTAAAAGAAAAACTTAAAGATAAACCAATAGATATTTTTATATGAACAATGGCTCAAATGACTACGTGTAAACAAATCTAATGTAATGCAGGTTTAAACATGCAAACAATCTGTGCATTGTTTGCATGTGTTAAACATGATGTGCTTAAAACAGGAGTCTCAAACTCAAATTGGCTTGGGGCCACTGCTGGTATTGTCATCTCATAGGAGGGCCACTTCAACGTTTAAGTACTATAAGATGGGCAATATTCTGAAAATTAACTTTTTTATTTCCATTACAACAAATAAAGCCCGCTCCACTGTCTCTGCCCTCTCTTCTTAACAATGACCTTTGACCCTTTGCCATTATTTTGATATCATGTCAAAAATATAATGCAAAAAAAATGGCCCCTGAGCCGGCAGTTTGAGACCTCTGCTGTAAAGCCCCTTTCCCACTGGACAAAAAACTTCTAACATCTGGCTTTTGTCTTTAGTGGGAAAGGTTACAATCTGCATTCATTCCCGGGACAAATGACTCTGCAGTAGTCACAGGTATTTATCGGCTGCAGCTCTGATCGGCAGTGATGAAAACATGACAATTTCCCCCTCTTTTCCAGCATGATGTTATGATGCATGTCGCCTCCTGGCAATGGGAAAGGAGTCTATCATCTATTTTTAGCGGGGTTTTTTTGCATTTAAAAATGCATATATGCGCTAATTATAGTGGAAAAGGGGTATAATGGACTTTTCTCCTGTTGTAATTCTTCAGGCCTGGAAATGAAGAAGGGGCAGGGAGCAGTGGTCAGTCCCTGTTCATCTCCATGCTGCCTCTGCTGAGGGAGGAGGACGTGGTTCTGACCGCCCAGCCTGAGCTCACCTCTCCCTGGGTCAACGCCTGGCACCTGTCTCTCTACCCGTGGGAGACTCAGCGCCTGACTCAGCTCGACACCGCTGACGACGGATACCGCAGACACACACTTAAAATCCTCAAGGCGGTGTGCAGACTGAACCCCGCCCTGCGGCCGCTGCAAGCCGCCGCGCTGGCCAATCTCATCCTGCACCTCAGTGACAGTGAGAGCGACTGGTCCGAGATCAGCCTGGATGTGAGATTCCAGCAGTGTATCACAGAGCTGATTGGCTACCTCGAACAAGAGGCGTTGCACAGTTACTTCAAGCCGGCTGTCAATCTGCTGAGAGGCTTGTCAGAGGACCAGGTGGACCAGATGGGCTTCATGCTCTACTGTGCCGTGTCAGAGCCTGAAATACTGCTCATATAACACATATCAAGATCAAAGGAGTAATCTTTTATCGTCCAAGATGTATTCTTCCCGCTGCCTACTCTTGTTGTTTACCTCCTCCGTCCTGCTTTGATGCGAGGGAACAGGGTACAGTTGAGATGACAAAATGACAAAATGGCAGGCCCCATGGACTGATGTCTGGAGGAGGAGAAGCGACAGGGAGACTGCAGATGTGAAAGTGATAATCAAGCTAAACAAACCACTCCGAGGAAAGGAGACGTGCCAAGGAAAGGAGCCGAGGAAGTGTTTATCAAGATGTTTGAAACGATGCTTCAGGATGTGCCTGACCATAACACCACAGCCAAGTCTGCATTTAAGTTTGTGTGATTATTATTTTTCACAGGGAGTCCGTGTGCAGTCAGCATGGCCACATACAGCTCAGTATATCCATTAACAGCAGAGGAGGAGTATAGTTTATTGCTGAAGTGCTTTCATTCTTTCTAGCCTCTAACTGATAGCGTGTGCTCTGCATCATTTTCCTAAATCTCCTTTAATATATTCTAACTATGCAGAACATTACCAACAGGTTCTGATGCACTTACTAAACCATTCAATCGAAGTCAGACTTATTGAAAGCAAAGTGTATATTTTTATCACACTGGAGGTTGAAGTGTACATTATTCTGTTTGTCTTGTTTAGTGTTCAGTCCATTGCCAATCTTGTTTGGGTAATAACCCTTTAAATTATGAGTAAAGTTGCCTAATAATTTTATGCAGTTGATTTTAAAACCATATGAATATTGTGGCCATTTCTTCAGTTGTTTTCTTGCTGAGTGAAAGAAAATCATTTTCTGTAATTGAGTAGTGAAAAATAAAAATTAAAGCATTTGTTTAGATTTTTGCCCCAAAATATTTATTTTCTAACTTGAAAATCAAGTGTCGCAGAGATGAATCTCAGCCCGGTGTTGCATGTGAAACTTTTTCATGCACCTTTGTTCATCAGTGTCGGTGTTTAACATACCCTGAAGAGTCATCCATCAAAATGCAGAAATTGTGGCGTGAGACCAGCTGATGACTGTTACCATCAACTGCCAGAAACAACAGAAACAGATGACTACCAACATGTGACATGGACTTCTGTGTGTAAGTAATTTCAGTTTTCTGTACAATACTGACATGACGCCCATATGTACATTGAAATAGTTATTGATCACTGTCAAGTGTTTTTAGAATATGTGCAGCTTTCCCACAGATTGATGCATCTAGCCAATGGTTTTTAATTGCATTCCACTCAGTGGCCTCTTCCCTATTTTCTACCCCCCCTACTTCTGCTTTCCTTGCTCAGGCCACACCCATCTTCAAACTCTGCCTTCATTTTGATCTCAACTACATACCTGCAAAGTTTAATGACTGCATCTTGCACAGTTGTGATGCTATCGCAGTCTGGCGGCAAATCTGGCGGCAGACATATTTAAACACATAGCAACGTAGACTATACTCAAAACCACTTCTGTGGTAGTTGTCTCCAGGACCACATTTTGCCATGATGACACCATAGACTGTATGAAATATTTTTTTACAGTCTATAGATGACACACAGAGACTCACAAGATGAAAACAATAATATTATTGTGTCTCGTATACGTTTACTTTTGATACTTTAAGAATATTTTGATGCTAGTTACCAGCGGCAACAGCAATGCTGGTATTGTTTTCACCGTGTGTGTGCGTGAGTGTGTGAGTGCGTGTGTGCGTGCATGCGTGCATGCGTGCGTGCAAGATGGGCCCTACAGTCACAAAACTTTACAGGTGTGTAGTTGAGATCAAATTGAAGCCCAAGTTCAAAGATCTCGGGCGTGTTCTGAGAAAAAGTAGGAAGTAGGGAAGTGGCCATTGGCCCCCTACACTTTACGCCCCTGGCCTTCTTTGGCATTGCAGCTGGTGTGATCCCATCGCAAGATGGTCTCTAGTACATTTGTATTTTCACTTAAGTAAGATTTTAAATGCAGGAGTATTTTTACACTGTAACCTACTAAGCCTAGTATTGCTACTTTTACTTAAATAAGAGATCTGAATATTTGATCCACTGATTATAACCTTCATGAGGGTAGGATTTATTGCAGGACTGTTGTTAAGCTGGGTGTACCTGTTTTTATGAGAACAAGTACAAACAAACAAGGCATATTTTTATATCAATTATTCATCAAAGAGCAAGATCAAAACTAAATACAAAAATGACAAATAAAACTAAAATAATATGCACACATAAAATACATACATAAAAATAGGGCTGTCTCAAATTAACTTAAACACTAGTGCAATGCCCGTTCAAAACCTGCCTGTTCGGAACGTGCTGAATGTTTGGCCCCCAACTAAAAGGGCCCCAAACAGCTATATATTAATTATAATTATTATAATTATGTGACTATTCTAACTCACTGTACCCTGAAATAACTTACAAAAGGCCCCCAAGGCACTTAAAAATAAACTTACTGTGTACTTCTACTTCAGAGGAAAACATTGTACTACTACACACAGAACTGTTATTGTTTATGTTGCAGATTCAGATTTTACCCACAAAAATATTCCAGAAATTCCTGGCTTTTGGGCCATTCCGCTGAATCGGTACCTTTTGCATCCCCAGGATATTACATGCATAAATATGCATGAACAGTATCTTTATAATACGTCATATGATCAAGCAAAGTGTCCTGCACTTTGCCATAATTGCAATTTGAAACATGTAAAACCTTAATAAAAATGACAGATTTTAACCTGTCCCCTCTCTCTAAAACTTAACTTCACCATCAAATATAATGATTAGAATCTGATTTTTGTTTTTGTATTATTGTGTGACTTTTTGTCACATTTGTCAATTTTTCAATTTAGACACAAAATACATGTTTCTCATCGAAAATTTATAATATGTTAGTTCAAATTTTAGTGTGTCCCCAGGTTTTCACTCTCCTATTACCCTAACACATTACCCCCTCTAAAAATGTTGGGACGTTCCACAAGTCACATGATCAACAGGAAGTAGCATTATTTGAGTCTCCTGAAGGCATGGGAAGATTACACGTCCATGATGGGAAGACCAAAATTGAGTTCTCTCACTCTGTTTTCTGTATATATTTTTTAATCATATTGTAAGAATAACTGAGAAGGTCAATCTCAGCGTTCCGTCCTGCTACCTAAATTATTTTTTAGACATTATATATTTTTTTAAAGATAGTTTTGGTAAACCACTTGAAGTGTGCTCATGCTATTAGCATTGATGTCACGTGGTTACATTTCATGCAT
>JAOVVB010099089.1:0-13117 GCA_028570985.1 Heterobranchus longifilis | reverse complement strand
AACAGGTCCCGGTGAGCGCGCTCAAGCACACGGCGCACTTGACGCAGGTCTCGTGCCAGGAGCGCTCGTTCACGCGCAGCAGGAAGCGGTCGGCGATGGGAGACTCGCAGCCCGCACACACCTCTCCCCCTCCCCTGTACTCCGGACCTGGAGGGATCATACCAGTGCGTGGATAGAGAGACAGAGGCAGAGGCCCGAATATTTAAAGCACCGGGGTCATCATGAGTCCAAGTTTCCCCAATGCAACCCCACCCCTTTAAGGAAATGTCGACTCCCTCGTGACCATCTGTAAAAGCTAAAACACTGCAAAAACATTGACTGTTACACGGAGATTTTTTGAATAATACGACATAAATTTGGGAGTGTATGTTTTACATAATTTGGCACACAACTGTCCCCCCAGACTATCCCACAGTCATCCACACTGTGCTATACTCAAACGTTTATAGAAACAAACCCCACTTTTTAATATTATTTTTTTAATCTAAAGTTGTAAAAAGTCCCCAGAGCATTAATTTAATTTATTCCCAAATATAGTTTTTGTGTAGGCCTACAATTGGTTTATTGTATCCTTTAAAAATCATGTTATTGTTTTTCATTCCTATTGGACTTGAAATGTGATTACATTGCCTGTGTATGTATCATTATATAGAGTTATAAGGGGTTTTTTTGCATTTATTTCTAATATTCCATTAATATTTTTTTTCCCTGATAGTGAATTCACATATGATTTTATCATAGGCTGATGTATATTTTCTCCTAATACACACACAGTATTCCTATAGGGATTTATATTGTTTCAATATTCAATAGCGATGTTACAGTGATCATGATGATATGTCTATGATATGGTATTTCTCCCTTGTGGTCTTTATAATATTCATAAATAGTAGGCTAAGTTTTATGACAAGCCTTGATATCCTGATAATATTTTCTATGCTGATAATATTTAATGTTTCATTGCGAGTTAATTCCGCTCGGGCCTTATGCAGCAAACTGTCAGTGAACTCACCAAAAGGCGTTGAGGATGGAGGCTGCTGCTGACAGGGCTGCGGGCTTTCCTCTGTTTTCATCCCTTCTCTCCTTCCCTCAGTGTGATCGCTACAGAAAGACAAAACAAATGCACAATTTATATCTAAGATATAAGCAGAACCACTGCAATAAATCCGTTTGATAATAAGGGAAATAATGAGACAAAATGTAGGCCGATGCACCCAGATTACGAAAACCACGTCACTTAGAAAATATCTATGCAGGCTGTTTTTAAGGCGACATTTTAAGTTACCACAATATAGAGCTACAATTAGAATGAATTTGCACACACACATTATCTTACATTTAATTCAAGGTATTAAAGACAGAAATAACAACGTTTAAAAAAATAGAAAACATAAAATATGACACAAACATTTCTGATGATTTAATAAAATCAAAATAAAATGAATTACATAGCCTATGAGTATCAAAGTTTAGCCCATTATAGGCCTACAAGCTTCATTTTTGGTTAATATTAGATTAGACTTCAGGGCCCTAAATCTAGTCATCTGATATTTTCAAAGTGAATGTCAGCCTTTAAATATCACTAATAAGAAAAGAATTAACAAAAGTTAAAAAAAAAAAAAAAAAAAAGATAAAACTGAAAATACCAAAAACTACGTTCACATTTCATTTTGAAAAATCCCAGTGTCATTTTAAACATTTTAAAAGATTCAGTTAAGATTATTTTGAAAATATGTATGTTTTAAAGTTTTCTCTAAAAGTGATGGGCAACAATTTAATTATATGTGTTCCAGGTTGTGTTATTCTAATGTGAACATCTTTATCATTAATGTGACAGAATGGAGCATTGCAGAAGAAGACGCTGACGGCATTTTTTTTTATCATACAAAGTTCCCTTTAAAAGTCGACAAATCCAGAGAACAATACATTGCCTGAGGAAACATAAACAAAACATTTATTTAATTTCTCTACAGGCACTTTAATGTAGATTGTTTGTTGTGGCCTTATCAAACTCTGTGGTGTAGGCTATTTATTTTATTAGGCTCGCTAAATTAATAGGTCTATCATAATATTTATAGTCTATGTTACAATTGGATTTTAAATTATATTAAGATTTTGTTGTTGTTGTTGTTGTAAAGGATCCTGAATTTTATAATACGATGACTTTTGGGATGCTTGGACTTTTGGCCTGAAAATAAATACAGAACAGGCGATTGAATATCAGGTAATTGCCGCATTGCCACAGAAAATGAAGTAATGAAATAAAACAAATGAATTATGTAAATACAGATAATCTGATTTGATGTTTTCCCTAATTGCGGGTTGAATATATTACTGACATATTTGTGTAATGCATTGATAATTAGACTAACAGTCTGACAGCCTGACGATGATGATTACTGGAATAAAAATGTTGAAAAAGATTTAATTCAATTTACTCCAGGTCACATGGAGCTATAATTCGGGTATATGAAATATAATTGCCATATCATATGAAGATCAATATGATCAAAATATAAAGTTAAAGCGTAAAGATTGACAATCAAAGAAATATAAGAAGCTTTTTTCAGTTTGGAGGTAATTTTGTGGTCAAGAATTAATCATAACAAGCAGAAGAAATCTGTTTCTTAGTTTAATTTTAAAAGCTGTTGGAATGGCCAGGATTAGGCTGTAGCCTCCCTCGTGCTGTGAAAAGTCAAAAAGACAAAGTTGAGTTATTATGCGTCTGTTTTGGATGTGATTACTCATAAAACAGCTGTAAACAAATGTGATAATGAAATATTATCCACGATAAGCATCAGACAATCTCAGAAGAAACTAATGCTGAACTGAAACCCAACCTGTAATAAAATGGGCTCTCTTCTATTTGTTTGGATTAACAAACCAAATCAAAGATCAGAATTTATCAGATATAAGGTCACTGAAAGACTTTTTTTCTCTCTGGGCATTTTTTTAAAAACACAAAATAATGTTGGAGCTACGGACGCTGCTGCAGGAATAAGAGACACACATCAAGTCAAGCAACACAATTATTTGGAAACCACAAGTCTGCTTTCACTGACAACCTGTTCTCGAGTCTCTTACCTTGAGGTGAAACACACTCCTCCTGAAATCTCGGTTGGCAACATTAAAACCTGGAGAAACTTTCGGACAGCAAATGAACAGACGCAGATTGTTCACCTGTATCTCACAGTCCCGCGCGCATGTTGCCTACGGTAAAAATCCAAATACCATGATGACCCCCCAAAAAACTATTGTCTATTGTCTCTCGCGTTTTCTCCGCCAGCCGTGTGTGCGCCCTGACTTGTTTTGTGCGTAAAAAGGCGCAGAGGGAAGGATATGGACAGACAGGGAGGGAGGGAGAAGGTGCGCAAGATGATGAGGGGAAGATGAGCGATGATGCCGCCTATTGATAACTCAGATGAGGATGATGTTTTGCATTTGTGTTCAAGGTTAGACGGAGACTTTAAAGCGCGCAGTTGATACGTGAAACGACTCGCGGCGAGACACGAAACTCCCTCCACGCGGGAAACGGGAATCTATAATGACGCAAATGTTTAATTATATGTTTAAACTGCCTGATTCTGGTGAAATATTATCAAAGGGACAAAGGCAAATGAAGATGAGAGCACTTACAGTCAATTCCATCTAGACATCAGAATAAATGTTGCCTCACTTTGTATGCCACACTCTAAACAGAAACAGGTGTATGGATGACAAAGGTTGATGTGGAAATAGGAAAAGTGACATCCCAAAAAACATGTAATTAGAAATAAGTGGTTTATTGCTCTTCTGCTATTGTGTCTGACATGTTTACCCCACACACCGGGAGAAGACCGCCCCCTTGTGTCAAAACAGGAAACGTGCATGAAACTAAGATAACATTAGATAACTTCACTATGACACACATCAATGAAGGCATACCTTAGTTTATGTACCACAAACGTTTCCATTTGGAGCCTATAGATTATTTAAAAAGCACAACAAATAGATAATAACGTTATCTGTAAAAAATACAACACTTGATGGCATTTGTATTGGTAACACTTTATGGTAAGGGTGCATGAATTATCACAAATACATGCATGACTTAATGCATGAAAAACCATGACTCCATGTCCATGAATTATCAGGAATGTACAAGAATTATTAGTATCTCATGCATGGGTTAATGCAAGAATAATATGTTAATTAATGGAGCAACTAAGGTATCTCAATCGTCATGATTTCTGAGTTATTAATGATGCAGCAGTGCACATGTTGAATACCCAAGTGTTGTAATCATAATTAACTAAGACTTACTTTTTCATGACTTCTTCATGTTTGTGGCCCTTCAAATAAAATGGTGACCTGGTCCGTCTCTAACACTGATAAATAACAGTGATTAATGGTGGTATATCAACCATGTGTTGCTTATTTGTCATCTTTGTGACCCCTCAATTTTTTGGCCTGTCCCTTTAACTGCAGACTCGCCTGTGAAGAAGACAAGAATATCATCAATACCTCAGAAATCATGATGATTGAGACTGTTGCATTTATAAATGTATTATTCTTGCATTAACTCATGCATGAGATACTATTAATTCTTGTACATTCTTAATAGTTCATGAAGTACTACATGAATTAATTCATGCTTGTCCTTGCATTAACTCATGCATGAGATACTATTAACTCTTGTACATGATAGTTCATGAAGACATGGGTTAATTCATGCTTGTTCATGCATGAATCCATGATAATTCATGTACCCTTACCATAAACTGTTACCTTTGTATTTAGCTCATTTCCATTATAGTTTGTTCAGGACAAAACCTGAAACCTGATACTTATGTACTAGTTTGCACTCTCAAACCACCTGCCTGTTGCATTCTGGTCCGGGTATTAGACAGCTGGATGGTCAACAGATCAAAATCTTAAAGAGGATTAGTCATAATAAGGCCGTGGCATCCAAATAAGCATCAAGATCTGAACTTTTCAACTGTGTATCCTTAAAGAGTGACTCCAATGTGAGTTTGAAACATTTAACTTTAAGTATAACTGAACCTTCATCTGAGGAATGTTTTAAAGATAGTTAATTTTTTCTGTGTGTAGATATTTGTGTGTAAAATATGGGAGCATTTTATTCATGAAAATGGCATGGATCTTACACGTTACACACAATAAAAGAAAGGATTTTACATCCCCTAGTGCAGTGGTTTACATTCCCAACCTTTTTCTTAAGGGACCCCTTTTCTATCAGAGTAAACTGACGACCCCTGACTAAAGCCGGAGATACACAGTACATGCTTTTAACTACACGTACGAGAACGCATGGCGCTGCCTCGCGTATCCTGCGTCCGTTTCGTCCGTTCATTGTGTACGTACTCGGACATGAACGCCATGTCAACGCAAACTGGTGGCTAAACAGCATGTATATCTCCAGTTTTAGTAACATATTTATGGATATTTCATATTACATTCAATGCATAATGATAACAGTAGAGAACGATTGATAAACTGTACAATTAACCCAAATAGTGAACCCAATAACTGTAGGAAGTTTGTGTAAAATGAGCGATTTGGGTGCATTTTGAGTTGTTTTTTTTTTAACAATCATACATACTTAATTAATAGTGCCCTTATCCTGTGAGTTTTTTTAGAATAATAATCCAAACTTTAAAAATAACAATTTCATTTAGTTTTCTTCACAGAAATGAATGAAATGTGGCATTTTTGGCTAACTGTATATATATTTTTAAAAAAGTTGTTTTACAACCCCTTAAAATCAAGAAGGCCTCGTGACCCCCTGTGAAGCTTTGGCGACCCATAGTGGCGGTCGGGACCCCCAGGTTGGGAACCAGTGCCCTAGTGTATGTGAATGGATTCCAGAGAACTGTCTGTCCTCAGACAAAGAGCTGCTCGTCCTTCCCCGAGTTGCAGCGTCTCAGCCTCAGGCCAGACAGGATCTTCTGTGCCGGTGAGGTCAGCTTGTGCTCAACAGGAAGTGTCTTTGGTGATTGACACAGAGCCTGACTCTGTCCAGCACTCTGTCTGTTCAGATCAGCCTGACACACCTCTGGAGAACACTCCTGTGACGTACTGGATAATGTCTCAGTTGATGCAAATATGGAGTCCAGCCCCAGCATGTACTGCACAACGTCGCGGGGGCTCGGTGGGACGTCCGATTTATTCTCTCCGGCAATGGAGGCCTGGTGGTCGTTCTCAAAGTGGAGGCCTACGTTTTGGGAAAGTCTCTGCGTCCCTGGCTCCGGAGAGGAGCTGCGGCTGCTGTCCGCACTGCCCGGACAGCCCCTCGCCGGGGCTGCAGGCTGTCTGGCTGCACGACCTGCGTTGGGGAGTCGGGTACCTGCGTTATGATGCCGGTAATACTTCACAGGCTGTCTGGTGAAGCGATAGTGTGGCTGGGTCCCCAAATCAGAGTGTGGTTCCCCCACTGGCTCGCCCTGAGGATCGCTCGATGCCCCTCTCATAGCCAGGACTGAGGCAGAAGACAGAGAACGAGCATGTGATTCGTAAAAGTAATACAAACACAGGTTATTGATAAACCTGGCTTTCCCTGTATATTGTTTTCAGGCGGTTCAAACACAGAACTTAGTTAGCAGTACCGTGACCGAAAACTGAAGGGACACACTGCAGGTGAATAGGGTAAAAAAAGGGTTTTCTGAAATGTTGTTTCAATATGCAAATGAGGCACCATCTTATTAAATATGTGCTAATTTGCATACATTTCCAGAACAGAAAATCTGAACATTGGATAAAGCCAGGTTTCAAAGGTTTTTACAAAGGGAATTTTGGATACCTCTTTTTATCACTTTTTCAATCAGAAAATACTGTCAACAGCCATAAAAGAAACCAAATGTCACCATGTTTTTAGGAATAAAATGTTATATAAATCAGGGAATGACTCCTATAAGGTAAAATGTTTAACTAATTGATATCACAATGAAACTTCCCCAATTGACTACTTACATTAAGACAATTATATTTTGCATTACAAGTTTTCTGAAATGTTATGTTTAAATATGCAAATGAGGCATTATCTAACGCTAACTTTTAGTGAATTTAGGTGAAATCTACAGACGCAAAAAGACAAAGTATAGTAAAATAAACACCTAAATGTGTATTTGGATGCTTTCTTTCCAGTCGTCTGAAAGAAGACATGTTATGGAAGCAAAAGAGTCTATTGCCTATAGTGTTAAATGTTAAGGCAAGAATGTTAAAAGCTCATACAGAGTTCCTCTGGCAGGTCTACAGTGCAGACTGGAACTATATCCGGCACTGATTTGAAAGTGATTAACAGAAGATTTAACAAAATCTGTAAAATGTGCATTTGATGTGTTTGGCTGTGAATAGCTTGGTGTTGTAGCCACAGAGAAGAAAACACCTGAGAACTACAGCAAAGCAAAGAAGAAGAAGAAGAAGAGATAAAATGTCAGACTCAGCTAAGCAATCTGACTCACTCAGTTTTACAGATGAATATAACTAGATGGTGTCAGTGGAAAAAAGGAAGTCTTATTTCTATAAATAACTGGAGGCAACGTGTAAAATGAGGAGGAAGAAAATGGAACTACAACAGACCCTCGAGGCCCTCTGCACCCACTGTATCTGCTGCAGAGTAACCATAAGCTAGAACAAACCACCTGTCTGTGAGAAATAAAGTAAACAACTCGGTAATACCTACAAGATCTCCAAAAGGATTAATTAAAACATGTCCTCAAGCAGCAAATCTGACACGATAATATACCAACAACTAAAAGCCCCAACATCTACACACTACATGAGACATCAACACTATGAATTACATTCTAAATCATGATCTTGTGCACCTGTTCTAGTCAGGAGTAACTGCTCTATCACTACGTCCCGCCTACCTGCTCTCTCATTGGCTTCAGGGCTGAGCTGGTCCACTGCCTCATTGGATGAAGACTTGTCAGATATATAACCCTCGCTTGACTCTCTCTTGATTGTTCGACTCTGTTGGAATGACACAAGTTGAGTGGCGGATTTCTGCAAGTGTTTACAGACCACGTCTAAAGCTGAAATACTGCAGCACTACAGCAGCGGCTCCCAAACTTTTCTTTAACCCTCTGAGACCCACATACACCCTTTTCTTTTTTTTTTTTGGTGGGGGGGTAGTTTAAGGGGAGACAGCAGGTCAACAACAGTGGATGCCACATAGAAGTGGTGTACATCATCTGAAAGCTGAGAACCTGAAGATTAATAAACAATTAATTTGAGATGCAAATCAGTACTGTGTTTCAAGGTTTTATACTCAGAAATATTGTGTTTTGGATAGATGCCTATTAAATGTTGAAGGTGAGTGTATAAGGCCTTAGAAGAACATTATGATTGAAGTATATGATGGCCATACCTATGTTCTATTATGTCTCATAAGTTGTTGCAGCAATTTCGGGGTTGATACAATTTGTTACACAGATCTAAACTGTCAATGTTTAGGTCAGTTTGCATTTTGTACTAGTGGCAGAAGCTAGACGTTTAGTGGTTTCAACCATTTGGCCATTACTTTTAGTTAACTATTTGAACTGTATATTCATTATTTTTAGCATTTACACATTACTCTTAGCTAACTGTTTAGACTCTACTTTTCACACACTCTCAATTGCAACACATTTTGTTCAAGTTACAGCTGACTCAATATATGGATATATACCGTATATTCTTTTATTTTTTATCAAATATATATATTTTTTTTTCAAATTAATTGAGTTACACCACAATATTTCCATATGCCCATGTACTAGGGTACAGTATGTGATAGTGATTATTACAGGGTAAGGCCATTAATTACTACGGGATGATTCTGCACTTTTTTTATCAGGTACGAATCTAAACATTGTCCAGGACATATTTTGAACTATGGGATTAAGCAGCCCCCAGTATTAACCACCTTTTAACCCCCCCATGAAGGACAGATCATTTTACTTTTTGTGAAGCCATCTGGTACAGCCACTGTAAACGTCTACAGTGGGGTAAACTATTTTTTGTTTTTAAGCAATAGCAGTGAAATGGCCACATAGTAAAGCTTGACAGAAGGCTGTGCAAGTCAGAGAGCAGAGAGCAGGAGAAATGCAGCAGCTGTCCAGGCAGCGTGTTAATCCTGATAGAATGAACACGAGGTTAAGGTGCTAAGGCTCTTAACCAACAGGTAAATTAATCAGGGAAATTAGCTCAGTTACACACACACTCTACCCTACAGTACGTGTTTGCCAAGCAAAGTACTACTGATCCTTTTTAAACGGAAGTAGCAGTCAAATGTTACTATTAAAAGCCTTTTGCATTTGAAAGTCCAGTAAAAAATCCTGCACATTCGAACACAGCAGAAACCTCTGAGTCTGTATTTGAGCAGAACATTTCGTCACTGCAGTACTTACTTCTAGTGAGTGTGGCCGCTCTCTGGAGGAGGTTTCATGTTCAGTGTAAACTTCCCCATCCACGGGGCAGGAAGCTCTGGGAGGGGTCTCTGGAAGAGGTGCAGTGGGGGCCGGGGGAGGGGGCGTACCGGGTCTCCGCTGAAGGCCAAAAATCTTGTCGTGGTGTGTGATGAGGAACTCAACAAGTGCGGCCTGGTAACTGGTCTCCAGCAGGGCAATCGTCGACATGTCCGTGGACACAAGAGGGCGCAGTAGTGTTGGCCCAAACACAATACCTAAATTGCTAGTGGACATCTTGTTCTCGTAGTTCTCTGAAACTCTGTGAAGACAGAGAGCAGACAAATTCAAGAGTCATGAAAAATCGACTGAGAGCGTTGGGTAAAATGTAAAACTAGAGAGGTCTGTAACCAGGGATGTGCAAAAGGGCCGACTGAAGTTACCTGAGCAACAGCCCATTTGCTGAGCTGCCCTTCTGGAGGAAAAAAAAAATTGCCTTTGCTGTTGTTGCATAAATTCGACCAAATTAAATCACCATACCACCCAAACTTGTATTACTTTTTGATACGCATGCCTCCACGGGACACAGAGATGGGGAGACCCAGAAAAAAAAAACGTGACACAAAGCGATGCCGTATGCCTGCTATCATGTGACACTGTAACATCCAAACTTGGTATTGTTGCCACTGAAGGCACTTTTAAGTTGTGGACATGATTAACGACAAATGGCAGCAGGCTACATGCAAGATCACTCTCCAGTTACGACCATTCTGATGGTTCTGTTGAATTATTCTAGATTATATATTGTTTGTCAATATGAAGCTACGTGAATGCAGCAACTAATTGTCCATCAGGGATGAATAACTAATAATAATTTTTTTTTTTACTGTCAATGTTTTTACTATCAGTCAACTGAAATGAACTGAACTGGGTTCTAAAGTTGATGCAGTTTCTCTGTGTCGTATGTTAAAGGTTTCAGGTTAGAGCAACAGCCCCTCAAAATGTCTGTGCACGTCCCGGTCTGCGACCCTGCTGCATGCTCACCTTTGCAGGTGAGACATCAGGTGCCGCAAAGTGCTGTAGCAATATGGAGGGAGTTTCTGTAGTAGCTTTTGCACGTTGTGAATGACGTCCATTGTGTCGTTAGTGTCTGGCGTCGGCTCCCTTTCACTCAGGTGCAGAATGGTCTTTCCCACCGTGATGAAATGATTGTACAGGTCAAAGGTTAGTAACGGCTCCGGGAGCTGGGAGAGAGTGACGAACAGAAAGGTTACTCACTGAGCTCAGAGGGAAAAGCTATGACAGGTCTGACACTAACTTATAATAATAATAATATTTATTTGTATAGCACTTTTTAAACTGGGAGCACAAAGTGTTTTCCATAGACAGCATGAAAAACAATCACAAATATTGAAAGATATCGGTCGCATTTCATCCACGTCACCATCGCTGCTACTAAGCTGACAGTGACGTTTAATGACAACCTCTGTAGTCTCATTTAGCCACTTGTTAGCAACCGCCTTTTTAAAGACACGTAAAAGCTTCGAAATTCACCAGCGGGGGATTTATCCACATCTTTTATGTTGTAGAACAAAAGGTGAAAATCTCTTATAGCGTGTACACACCGACCGCAAATACAACAATTTGCATGAGTGAATTACATATAAAGTCAATGTAGATGCAAGTTCCAGCCGGGCGACACGAATGACGTGAATAACGTGAATGACACAAATGACTAGAGTTTAAAAATCTCAACTTTCCAAAAAAATTCCAGCGTTCAAACTCGCACAAATTAAGCAAGTAGATTATTTTATTCACGCCTGGTGTGAACACGGTTAAACTTGTGTTAACCACAAACACATTCAGAAAACACGCTGACTTTCAGGCGAGGGAGCAGGAAGTGCTGAAATGCTTCATTTCCAGGTTTTAAAACTACAAAGTTAGGCGCCCTGTTGTTACCATAATATTATGATTGACAGTGAATTTGTATCATTATGTTTTAATGATGGTAATCCAAATCTGTCCTTAACATGTTGATGCTTGCATGAAATGTTAATTTCAAAAGTCTGGTGGTTAAAATGGTGCTTTTCATGTCATTAGAATATTTAAGCATCAGTCTGCAGATATGCAGCTGTCCACTCATATTTTGTAACTACACGTCAGATAACATGATATTTTTGCAGAGTGGCAACTAATGATTATTTTCACTATCAATTAATCTTCCAATTGTTTTCTGGATTAACCCTCTGAACCACGAGCAGTTTCAGGGTGTTTCTTTGCACCTGTCACATTTTTACTCATTTTTCACTGCAATATAAAGTCCTGCACCTCTGTACAGTTATGATGTCATAAATCATAAAGAAAGAAAGAACACAAGTTAAATTTCTTTGATAATTTGCAAAAATTGAAAAAAATAAATGGGATTTATATATACAATGTTTTTCCAAGTGCCCATCAGTGATCTAAATCAATGATCGACTAATCGCTGCAGCTCTTCTATTCTGTTGCTGTTTGAATTGCTCATGAAAGTTTTCTCTTTTCGTGCACAGGGACCTGCGGAGTAACATGATCAGTCGGATAGAACCGGGAGCTTTCCTCGGATTGCCGGCACTCAAAAGACTGTGAGTAGTGGTGGAGCTCCTGCAGCCTCACTGTCTCTTTAATGTGGCGTCTGCAAGTGTGTGTGTGTGTGCCTGCCTGCCTGCGTGCATGCGTGCATGCCTGCCTGTGTGTGTGCGTTTTTGCCATGTGAGAATAGTGAAGAGACGCCTCTTGTTCTGTGACCTCTTGTGATTATTTGTCATTTTGAAATGTGGTTAAAGCCATTTTCTTTTGGTATTTTAAATTGGCAGAACTGCTGTTGCTATTGCAAAATATGTTGCGGTTCCAAAGCTTTTACAAATTCCTGAACAGACTCGGCTGTATGTGCAAGTGTTATTTTTGAGAGCATTTAGTCATTTTTGTCCGCTCAGATGTGAAACTACCTACAGACACAAAATAGTCCTTTAAGTAGGATTCAGACCAGTTCAGTACTGTGGTCCAGTAGTATGTTGTAGTCGACCGTGTCGAATGCAGCACTGACATCCAGTAAGACTGAGATTTTGGCACCGTCTGTATTTAAGTAGATGTCATCGAAGAACTTTTGGCTGAGGTGCTGCTCAAACAGCTCGGATGTTGCACCTACATCTTATACTGGTCAGGAAAACCCTGTCACTCTAAAATAAATTCTCATGTCAGGTGTGAACTGAGAGCTGTCCACTTGTGATGGGATCACTCTGGATGCATGTTAATACCAGCCACTTTCTGCAATGACACAATTGTTGTGTGTTGTGTGTTGTAGCAGGTCCAGAGTGTATCCCATGTCCATCAGGGTGCACGCTCAGTCTATTTCTGCTGCCTTGTTTTCTCTGGCTCACTGCCAGACTCGGCTGCAGACAGCAGGAGGCCTCCTGCACTTTCACACAGTGCAGGACAAAAACAGGCGGATATATAAATGTGTGTGTGTGTGTGTGTGTGTGTGTGTGTGTCTATAAATGTTGTGATGATAATTTTGATGTGCAGAGAATACAGGCCAACTGGGATATGTGGTGTGTAAGTGTGGGAGGTCAGAAGCTGTAGTTGTGTGTTTCTCTTCGTGTGTAAGTGTGTGTAAGTGTGTGTAAGTGTGTGTAAGTGTGTGTAGGTGTGTGTAAGTGTGTGTGTGTGTGTGTGTGTGTGTGTGTGTGTGT
>JAOVVB010099071.1:0-13117 GCA_028570985.1 Heterobranchus longifilis | reverse complement strand
ACTGAAGTAACACACCATTGATACCATAGACGAGACCAGACGAGACGGCACTGGCGTGACCGCGTCATCGTCCCCAGCGCTGCCTTCTTGTCCAAATACGGACAACTTCTGGTTCCAAAAAGTCAACATGGCGACCGATGGCGACGGACAAATTCCAAACTCGTGGCTTCAAAACGAGTCCACAATCCAACGGGTCACTCTTACTCTGTCCATTCTTTTTAACAGTCTATGTGAGCATCTCACTAAATGAGAATCAATTCCAAACACTGATGAATTTAAACACATGCGAGTACATTTTGTCACATTCATCTAAACTGGGAGACATTGTGTCGAATACTTGACATAACCATGACAGATTATTCTCTGCAAATTAACCGCTTCACCTGGAACCATCAGTGAATTGAAGATATTTTTTAAATCTTTTTCTAAGCCTTAGAGCACTTTTGCTGAGAGGCAGGAGACGCGAGAGCTTTGACTGCTATCAGACAGGTACATCGACAATAACGTGAACCCCCGACAATGGGTCAGACAGGCTATTCAGCCAAAGCTATTGGGTGTCATGGGCCTTTAAAACTCTACGTTCCTCTGCAGTGAGTGTGTTGCCAGCTCCCTATTTCGGTGCTCTGCAGAGCGCAGCTGAATGGACAGCAGCCATTGTGTGCCCAGATAATGCACTTCAATCATCCTTAATGTCATCACAGCCAAAAAGGCTCCGGAGCTGGGTTGAAGGGGCTTTAATTTCCTCCCATATCCAAGAACAAAAATGGAAGTTTTAATAATAAGATTTAGGACTTGGCTTGTTTTGCACACTAATTATGCTCGGCAGCTCTACTAAGACCTGTGTTGTGTGTGTGTGGGGAGGGACATGTGAAATACTGATGGAGCTGGTTTTGATGCACATTTGGTGGCCTCTGGGTAGAAAATGATTAAGCAGTCATGTTTAGGTTAAAGCCGATTTAATTTACTTTGTTGAGTTCAACTTTTTTTTTTTTTTTTTACATAACACTTAATATTCTGGACATGGTAGGCTGCAGGGAAAGCTTGTGGTGTGGTAATCAATTCCATACATTGGCCAACAGTAAGATGTTGAATGGCTAATTGACCACAGTAATGGTGCATGGCTGTGTGGTGGTGGACGATGGAGACGTGCACATTAAAAAACAATTAATTTCCAATACTAATGTCACTCTTGGCTGCCTCTGCTGCTGCATATAACAAGGAGCTGTCACTGATTAGTCAATTCATACTCCATCCAGGGTTTGATCCAGGCTATACAAAGTTATAAAACGCCTTTTTGTTTGATACTTTTTCCTTTTTAAAAGCCACCTGGTGAGAATGTAGGCTTCCGTTTTGGTGGAAGAGTTTATTTAAATTATTTCTCTTCTTGTTTGCAAAGCTACAAGGTCATGGTCTGGCGAAGGACTGATTACATTTTCTGCTTCTAGCCACTGACTCAGATTTATTTGACTCTTGTTTACAGTATATTTCAAGCTGCAGCAGGCAACTTTGCTCTTTGGCAGCTCCACACGGCAACAAGACATCACTCTGAAAGTTGGAATAACTTCACTATGCAGAAATCATAACATGACTTCAGTAAACTGAACGCTCTAAGCTCTAATTTTGCTCTTGGTGGCTGGCAATTTTGGAAATAATTTTTTTTTTAAATAAAAAAAGAGCCAGCAGGTTCAGCCATCATTGATTAATACTGCTTTCTGAGTGTTTGCTGGCAGTTTGTTTTCATTAAGATTTTTGATGTATTACTTCCAGTGCATGCTAATTTATTTATCTACATGCACATGGATATTTACTTTGATGGTTGCAGTGAACTGTAACTATTTCAAAGTAAACTACCCCCAGTGCGGCAACAGTTTGATTATCAAATCACAGCAACCTAATTTCCCTTATAATCTGCGTGTAAATTATGTGTTTGATAATGTCCAGAAAAATGTGGCAGACTACAGGAAACTGCTTCGTTAGTGTCGCATGTCAAACAAGGAAAATAACTTAATTTGTGTTTTTTTCTTTTTTTCTATTGATGAATAAATGCTGCTTTCAGCCAGAACACTGATGTTTTTGTTTTATCTCCCACCACCATTGGCAACACAGCTGTTACACAGACAAACCAAGTCGCATGTGGTTTACACCACGGCTTTATATGTCCAGCAGAAAGACCCAAAAAATGACAAATGTGCATATGGATGGAAATGTTGTTCTTATTTGTTTACTCTCCAGTCTTTCATCAGTTCTTACAGTTGGATAATAACCCGAGAGCTCTTTCTGGATATGAAAATAAAAACAACATGAACTGATTATTGCAATTTTTTTAATGTGCCCTTCCTCTTCTTATTTCACACAATTACTTTGCCCTGCTGAAATTACAATTATCCCCCACAAAGACTCAGCATAATTTCAACAGCGCTATTCAGCATAATTTAAAATTAAGATAATGCTTTTTTTCTCTCTCTTTTAATTTAACAGTACTTAGCATCTCTTTGATACAGGGCTGCAAAAGTTAGAAAAATAATGCATGCATTAAACTTGAAGAGTACCCAGCAGTTCAGTTTAGATGCTACGTTGTTGTTGAACCTGATCTTATTTCCAAAAATCTTTGAGAAGGACTGGAGGAGACATTTTACAGAAGGTAGATCTGAACCATGCTCACATTGTGCAGCTTGTTTGTCTCTGGAGTATTCTGGGTTTCCAGAGATCATGAAATGGTTAAATCCCCTGCCCCCCTTGTCCTGGGACTGAATCCCTGCAGAGTTTTCTCTCCTGTGTTTCTAATTTGTTCTCTCCCTCAACGCGTTTTAACAGCCTAAATAAAGACTAGACAACATCACAGGTTAGAGGACTGCCCACCTTATATGTAAAAGACACATCCTGAGGTTGTGGGAATTCACCTCTGACTTGATTAATGCAGACCTATAATAAAAATGATGACTTCTAGTGTTAGCCGTGCTAAGTAAAACCAAAAACAAGCAAGATTGTATTTTGTGTTTAGACTTTAAACCGAAGCTGTTGGTCATCTTGTGTTTGATTAAAGAGTTTCTTTTTAAAAAACGGACCACAGAAACAAAGGCAGATGTTATTAGCACCCAGGTGTCACCAACAATGATATTTGCACCCAGTTTTGTACCTAAATCTAACCAAACTATATAAATCTAAATATATAATGTTTGTCGCAAAGAGCGGTACGGTCAGGGCAAGCTGTGAGAGGGGACCCCAGTTTAGGGATGCACCGATCCAACTTTTTCAGTTCCGATACCGATCCCTGTTCTTTGGGTATCGGCCGATACAGAGTGTCAATCCGATACTTAACGAGTGGCCCCGGTCCCGAGTGCGACACATGGTGTGGTCAGGAAAAATCACTTTTTCATGGAGAAGATGAAGATTTTTGAGAACACGGGATCTTCAGCATTCAGTAACTTTGAACCAACTGTATGTGGTCCAAAATGTTGTGTAAAATATGTCTTATTACAAAGCATTTTAACAATAAAGTCAGACAGTTATATATGTTGTAAATATACAGTCAGAGCAAGTTGTGATCAAAAGATCCAGAATAAGTTCACATGAAAGTAATCGCCAAAAAGTAGAAACTCCCACGATTTCAGAGGCACCTGAACGCATCTCAAATCTAAATAGAGCATACGTTGTATTACCAGAAACTACAAATTCCCACCTTTGTAATGACACCCGAACAGCCCTCGCATCCACAAAACATCTGTCACTATCTGTGGTGAAACGAGCGATCAAACTTCACATTTTATATACATAAATCGATGTTCTTATCAGAATATTTCACAAAGACCTCTGATATTTTTACCCAAAATGGCAGATTTAGTTACTTAACACAACAATTGGCAGTAATCACTCTCTATACACCTCTGCCAAATGTTTAATATTTATTTAAATGCATTTTTTTGTAAACAGAGAGTGTCCATTTTATGTTTTGGTTGTGTGGTTTTAGTTTATTTATGTTTTATTTGTTTAGGATATTTTAATATTTTTTATTAAGCTTATTCTTCAGAATTAAAAGTGACTTGCTCTTTGAAAGGGTGCACTTGCATTATTATGCTTACATTATATATCAGTGGCATAAAATGGTCTTAAAATGACAATAATATAATTTATTGCAATATATTGCATCCAACAAATGGTGACAGGCCTGGGGGAATATTCAAGTTAAATTCCCAGATACTAGATGTGCTTAGTTATAAAAACACAAACAGTAATTACAATCCAGTGCAGCCATGCGTGGCTTTGAAACTTGTAATAACTGTGATGGTTCTCATGTTCCCGACTTGACATCAGAATCCATTAAATAAAAATCCCATTGCGCTGCTGCTGCTGCTTCTGCTGCTGCTGCTGCTGCTGCTGCTGCGTTCTTGTCTGAGGACATTTCAGCATCGCCACTGTGTCCTTGTAATTATTTTGGAGTGTATTTGCTTTAACATGAGCTTAGCCAATGAGCGAAGACAGGGCATGTTGCAGGCATCTTCCTCATGACTAACTTGCAGATGACACAATGTTCCCTGTGCTGATAGATGCAGGGTGGCAGTCTGAAGCTCTGGCTTTCACCACTGCAAAAAGGATCAGACATGATTGGTGCTGTGGAAAAGCTGACAGCATGAATTATGAAAGTCTCATTAGGGGCTGTTGGAAATGATTTATCTTGCTACGAAATATGGTCATCCAACCGCATTTGCCTCCATGGTTACAGAGTCCATATTGTGTTTTGCTCTTTTAATTTCTTAGGTGTATCATTTCCCGTTTATTAGTGAGGGATTTCCACGGACGGCAAACCATGACTCTATTAAATGGAAGGTCACTACTTGGTATGCCAAGCAAAATGGCTTAGAAAAGGACAAGGTATGCTCTTTGAAAATTGGCTGCAGCCGTAAAGGTGCTAAAAAATGTGTCATGTTTCTCACTTGACAGATGCATTGCTTGGCATGGTGGCATTGAGCTTGGCAGTGTGTGTGACTGCCAGGTCATCTACTGGGGTTGTGTGTTTCTATAGTGATGCCAAGAGCTGCTTCCCTAGTTTTTTTTTTAATGTCTCTTAGCAAAAGAATTGTAGTACCCCAAAAGATAACCGTGCATAATTTACAACAGTATCTTAAGATCATATCCTGCTGGTCAAAAAGAAAAAAAAAAAGATCTTGTTTTGAGGCGACTGGCCAAAACTTACAAGAGAATATTTCATGAAACGCTTTAAGCAACTGACTGGTGTCCCAGATTTGAGAAGGCCTCCGCATTTCATACACTGTGCAATGTGTAGTTTCTATACTATTCATATAACCTGACTTCTCTCTCTGAAATGGTTTCATTAGTAATCCGCTTCCATCCTTGTTTCTGTCGGTGCACAGTAGTCCTTTCACTTGTGTCCCTGCAGCAGCCCCACTTTTAGTCACGGGTGGTTCAGCAGTGTCGTTTTCTTTTTTTTTTTTAAGAAAAGGCTGGTGATTTTGCAAGTTATAAGCTGCAATCTTGGCATTGCTTTCACTTTAAACTGCTCCATAGGCGGATCCATTTTCTGATAGCATCATGCAGCGGAACTGAAAGCACGACACGTTGCTCACATCATCATGCGGAGGGTACATCTTTGTGAATAGATGACAAGAAAATGAGCATCTATATTTGTTGTTGTTGTTTTCAAAATGTCCCCCCACCCTTATTTAAATCAAAATGAAGTCTATTTTCAGGGCATTGATGAGCACATAATGTGGATGAAGCTTTTGATTCTTGTGATGGCATTACAGTATAATGTTTTGTGGAATATGCATCTGTGCAGCTTTTGATAGAGCAGAGATTCATACATGTTTGGATGAGTTGAAATGATATGAAGACAGACTGGTGAGGCCTGTTCCCTGAAGTGTACGGAGAAGAGGGGGAATGATCTGCTCACGGCACCCAGCAACAGGGCTTCTTGATGCAGTGCTTTGATAACGTCAGAGCTCCATCTAGGTTGCTATGTGAGGTACTGCTCAATAACCTTGTGATTAAGCATTGTGCTCTAAATTATCAATGCAATCCTCAGTTAGCCATTCATCTGCTATGCACATCAGCAATGCAAAAACATACCCTCTCTACTATACAGCAGACTGTATTCCGAGAGCCCGTCTCACCGCGCTCGCTCCATTTTTAGGCGAGTTCACATGACTTTTCCGACGAGGTGCAGTGGCAGTTGCACAGAATTCTAATTTGGCTTCAATCTAAGTCATTAGGAGAGTCAACAGGAAGCAAACAGATGGCGGAAGGAATATGATGGATAATTGTACGTCTCAGAGGACAATTCGTAATTTGTATCTGATTCCGTGCAACCCCCTCATTTTCTTAATGAAGGACTAATTGAGTTTTTTAGATTGGCTCAAGCATATGGTCCCACCAATAGTGAAGGGTTTGTATAATGGCTGTAAGGGGATCCACTGAGGACATTTGAGGGGATTTAGAAGATCGTTTGGTCTCATTTTAAGGTTGGAGAAACACTTAAAGTCCACTTTGGACGTGGAAGTGTAAAAAACGATGCATCTTCATTACGTCATAATCATCGTCATCATATTTATTATCATTTTTTCTGACACTGAAAAGTAGTATTTTATCTAAGACACTGATCAAATGTACTGTCCTGCTTCTAAAATGTTGGAATAAATAAAAAATAGTAGTAGAATCTGTATTTACTTATGAATAAATGTATTTTCTTTAATGTTTTTTATGTATTGTCTTTTTTATGTATTCCACCGCAATGACTGATTTCTTTTTGCTTTCCTCTGGAATATGGTTTTGTTATTGTAATGTTTCTTTCTCTCTCTGTTGTAATATAATTGTTGTAATTGTGTTTTGTTTTTTTTGTAGTGAAAAGTACATAATCAAGCAGAAAAGACTTTGATCATTTTCTCTGCATTGGTTAGGTTTTAATACCTCCAGGAAAAAACAAAAACAAATAAACAGGCACTGTCTGTACAAACCAAGAATTTGCAGACCCTTGAATTATAATACAACTGTTTTATGATTATTCTTACCTTTTATAAATGTTAATGTCTGAATATATTACCATTGTAATTCAGAACTCAAACAGAAGTCCAATATCTCTAAAACATGGACTTTAAGCACCTTACAACAAGTTTCATCGCAATATTATATCGATTCTTTGGACAATGATGATATTTGCTGATATCATAAAGTCTGCCACGATGCCGCTCTCTGCAAGTACAAATCAACTGGAATATACTGTAGGGCAGAGTTAAAGTAACTCTTTTCTGGGAGTTGATCTTTGAACCCTTTTAAAACTGTTAAAACTGAACTCTTATTGGAGTTAGAACACGAATCCCACATAGAGCATTCACTCATTCATACTCTTGGGTTGAGTATTGTTTGAATTGTATTGATTACAGTTCTGCAAGGTGCTCATGAATACACAGTTGCTATTGGGGGCAATTAAGGGTCCAGTATCTTGCCCAAGGACACTTCGACATGTAGCCTGCAGGGACCAGGGATCGAACCTACGACCTTCTGGTTAGTGGACAACCACTCTGTTAGTCTAGCAGGAAGACTATAGTCTATTCTAGACTGTACCTCCTGAGCCAAGACTGGGGAGCAATACTCAATACTATAAACACCATATTGATTAGTACTGCAGCAACAGAAGCGTTGTAAAGATCCATCAGCACTGGAGACGTGTTGAATCACGCTCCTCAACACCCAGAGAACGAACACTGAAATATTACTCTGCCAAAGAGGACATCTGAACACAAGCTGCAGTCCAACTTAGAGAATAAACTCCCAAAATCTAACCCTTTCACACTTTTTTGTCTAACTCCAGATTATTCAAATCAGAAATGTGCTGTGTGCGATCGATATGCATTAAACACAATCAGTTACATTTATATCAAATCGCAAAAAGCAAACTAGAATATGATTATTACTGAGCTCTTCCTGAAATTTAAATGAAAAACAAACTATTCTGTTTAGTAAAAAGACAGAATAAAGAATTTCAAAATAAAGGCTTATTGGATATTTGATATATATCGTTACCCCTCTGCTCTCAGCTCAGATTAATCCCGACAGATCAAAGTCGAGCACGGGATAGGGAGGTCTCCCTCTGCTCGGTCTGCGTGGACTGTACGCTTGTCTCTATTTTGGGAGCGCACACTCTTCAAAGTGTAGTGGTAATGAAGTGCCTCTCATTAAGAGCTACATTTGTGACAGTCAGTCAGTCAGGCAGGAACGCATGGAGGGCAGGAAGCGGAGCGCCCCTGATAGAAGCTACTCATAGGGGCCTTTGAGTAAAGGCTCATTTCACGCAAGGTTAGACACATCAGTCATTGGACACGGGGCTGGCTTTTACTGCCTTTCAATAAAATTACACATGGAACGTGTCCACACACAGTGAAGATGAACCTGGAAATCAAACGTCTTCCATTCGGCTCTGTTTGCAGCCGGCGCGATCACTGCTAAGTTTAAAGACCTCCTCCAGACAAGTATGTAAAACACTCTGCTATGATCAATATTTTGTTGAACATGGTTTTCCCACAAAAAAAGTAAAAGTAAAAGAAAAAGAAAAAAAAAAGCAGCTGGAGCACATCTTACTCTTCTCCCTCATTAAGAAATTCTGGATCTGGCCTCAAGCCCCGCCCACCACCAGTGCCATAGTTACGCTAGTCATTTCTGGCTGAGGCATAGGGCGCCTACGTTTGTAGTTTTAAAACCTGGAAATGAGTTAGCATTTTAGCACTTCCTGTCCCCTCGTCTGGAAGTTAATGGGGTTTTTTGAATGTGTTTTTGTTTAAACGTCTGAAATAAGGTCTGTGGTTAACACAAGCTTCAGAGATTTGTTCTATAACATAAAATATGTCAGTAAATATCCTGCTTGTGAATTTCAAAGCTTTAACGTGTGTTTAAAAAGGCGGTTGCTAACATGTGGCTAAATGAGACTCCAGAGGTTGCTGAGGACAATAAATGTCTCCGTCAGTTTAGTAGTGATGACGGTGACGTAGGACAGCAACGTTAGCTTTTTACTTCTGTAGATTGTATTTACGCTTCTAAAATCATAAAAGTGGTGTTCATATGGAGATTATCTTGCTAGACAAAATGTGTAAGTATCATAAACTTGTGTTCTCCACAGAGCTTATTTTCTGTAATGATCCAAAATCTAATGGAAAAATCCCATAGGCTTTTTGATGAGGGAACACATGGAACGAACAAAAATACATCATCCCTGGGGCTCTCTATTACTAAAGGTCCCATATTATGCTCATTTTCAGGTTCATACTTCAGGGTTCAATGTTAGTGTTTTTTTCAAGTACATTTTTTAGTTTCCCTATACAATTAGTTTTATTTGTCCAGCCCAGGATCGCCACTGGTAATTTGTTATGAGCATCTGTCCCTCTCCTCTCTTCTCTCACCATATGCACGAAATGAGAGAAGAAATGGCAAAGCGTCGTGGCTACAGGTCCAGGGGAGCTGTCGATGATTTTGTAGGAATGCTGTGGAACTTTTCCACCTCCGTGTTAATGGCACCAGACGCACGTCGTCCGTTCAGACAGCAGCGGGGATGAGAGAGCGCTTCAGAGGGTGAAGCAGTTTAGAGAGGAGGAATCAATCTAAATATTAAATTGTTGGTTCTCTTTTCATTCAGCACTGTGGAAAAACACGTATGTGTGTTATAATGGTTGGGAAAACCCTGGATTAAAAAAATAACGGGAGGCATCTATTGACTTCGAGTAAGGTAGCGGAGAGTTCGCCTCATTTCACCTGGTTCACTTTCGCTGTCAAAATGATCGTGGCCATGTCCATTTATTGTTCAATAAGTCGATATCGTGATTATCGCGACAGGCCGAGCTGTCAGCTCGTTATGGCATTCCAAGCAAGAAACTTAATGTGCCCTTGAAAAACGACCCTGTTTTCTCAAACTTGCGGCAAGCAATACATATTTGGGAGTTTCGCCCACATCCCCTAATGTCAGCAACTCCTGTTTCCAGGATAATTGAAATGCTCTCTTGCGCTTCAGCTAATAAACTTTTCTCACAAGTGCCCAATTGGTACTGCACATGTGCAACTCTCAGCAGAGATGAGAAGGAAGCGAGACGGCTCACTCATTAGTTACTCATTAGTTTTTAAAAAAAAAAATGGGTTTAATTCAGTCAAGAGTTGCTAGATTTACTAGCACAATATAGCATTTACTTGCGGGCAATCGGGCAATCCGTATTGTTGAGCCCACTTGTATTTTGGGTTTCTACTAGAACATGTTTACATGCTTTAATGTTCAAAAACACATTCTTTTTCTCATACTGTCTGGTTGAATATACCCCTCTGTCTAAAACGCTCCATTTTAGCGCCTCTTTAAGACCCCCTCCTGATAAAGCCCAGTCTGCTCTGATTGGTCAGTGTTTCCAGGTCTTCCGCATCTGTACTCTTGATGTCTCTGCACCGTCATTGCAGCTGGGGAATGATTGTAACAGCAGCACTATAGCGGCACTTTCTACCTATATATAGTTGTGACATACACAATACATATTGTGTTTCTGAATATGGGCTGTGTGCATGTCTCCGTGGTTTGAGCATTTTGATACTTTCACAGTATTTATATAGCACCTAGACCTGCTTTATAATCAAAAGAGATCTCACTTTTTTTACATTATGTGAACTTCAAATCATTGACTTATGATTTTATATCGAAATATTACTGAAAGGAAATGTAAAAGAAACTAATCTGATTGAGGTTATTCAACTTGTTTTAAATGCAGTGCATCAGGAATCAACAGGTTTCGCTCTTGACTTGAAAAACATAAAAAGGTGGACCAGGTCAGAAAAAAAGAATAGAAATAATAGCAACGAGCAGAAAGAGGGACGACGGGAAATATGGACGATTGGCAGCTACTGCTGAGATAAGCGGCTGCTGAGGTAAAAAGGAGGAATACAGAAAGGAAATGGTTGTGGCTGGAGATGGAGTGGTGGGTTTCCATGGTGACTGAGTTGCCTTCATGTTTTTCTTGGCCATATTTTGTGTGTGTGTGTGTCCGTGTGTGCATGTGTGTGTGTGTGTGCATTTACATATTTGTAGTTCTCTCCTACAAAAGGAAGAGTTCTTTTTTTCTTTCAGGTGCAAAATGGATGTTTCTGGATTCTGTATGTACATGTATTTTCAGTGTGTGTGTGTGTGTGTGTGCGTGTGTCTACATGCATAATGTGGACTGTATCTATACATGTTTTCTGTCATCCTACTCTTCATTCCCCTCAAAGAGTAAAGATTGTGTGTGTGTGTGTGTGTGTGTGTGTGTGTGTGTGTGTGTGTGGGCGAGGTGCCAATCAGACGCCGGCGCCTTTCATGCTGGCAGGCTTGCCCAGGTCAGAAATATCCCAAAGACCCCCCCACACACACTATTACCACCTCCAAACACCAGCTGCGGGCACCCTCCACAAACAACACAGCAACACACACACACACACACACACACACAGTGCATAATTAGCTCTCCATCTCAGCATAGGGTCGGACCACGCAAAATAAAAAAAATAAAAAAAACAAAAGCACAGCCCCCTCCCCCTGAGGTGATTTGTGTGAATAAAGCAGACGCAGCGTACAGAGAACACACTCTGAAACCCGTGGGTCAGACTGAGCAGCGCTGCGATCTGGCTGTGATTCAAAATGGACAGAGGCTGATGCACTTGTTTGATTTCGAATGATAACAAGTAAAATGCAAAACTAATCCAAACCCAAGACTGCAGGGTAGGAACGGAGGCTCATGGGTAATTGGCATCCCTCTCTGCGATTCCTGAACGCTTGTCTCTGAATATGTTTATCAAGACTGGAGATAATGGTGTTTTTTGTTTGTTTTTTTGCCGGGAAACATCTTTGCTTTCCCCCCACACTGTTTACTTACTAATCTATTATCATTTATGAAGCTGTCAAGTTGTTGTCACCTTGCACATGCTGTCGGAGGTAAGCGTAGGAGACAAAAGGATGATACGTGCCAACGTCAGGGTTCAAGAAGAGTTGGCTGGGCCATAAAAGGGGAATTTCCATTCAAAGTGCCTGTGGCAAGAGCAGTGTTTAGTGTTGATCTTGTGTCACAGTTATGGAAATAACTCACCCGCACTGCCCTCATATTACCAGCCCCTGTATGAGACTGCTGCTACAAAAACAAACAGCAACGCAGATAGAAAGAGGTCTTTGATAAAGAATGACAAGTGTGAGTATGTCGTCTTATTGCCACGCCATGCGTGGTGATGTGCACTCAGATAAACACCTGAGGTTTGCACAATATTATCAGGGCTTCCCACAAGATACAGAGTAGTCAGCCAGTGGGAAAAGGTAGCCAGCTAGGGGGGGGGTCCAGGGGGCATGCCCCCCTTAAAAAATTGTTGTGTGTAAAAGCCCAAATTTGGTGACCTCTGGCACATTCTTAATGCCACTACTCCATCATATACACTGATCTTAGGGCCTTTTCACACCTGAAAGTCCAAACCAAGGTCCGGACTCACATTTTTGTTACATTGTATCCATTTGATCCGGTTAGTTTTGGTTTCACATTGCAGTTAAGGGAGCGCACCAAAGATCTATAACAGTGCGTACGCACTAAACACGATATTTCACTTTGCGTTGCTTTACTCGCATGTGTTTGATCACTGGATCATTTTGTGTTTATTCGCCGTGTACATGCTACTCGCCGTGCTCGCACCACTCGTGGGACTCGCGCCAGAGCAGAGCTGTAAGCACCTACAACTTTTCTTTCATCAACCATGGTGGAAATAACGAGTCGAAACGGCGTCGTGTCTGGATTCATAACATCACCCAGAGGAAACACACAGCTCACTCCTTTTCTTCAGGAAGTAAAGTTACGCCGGGATGACTGCCGGTTCCAGCGCTACTTGAGGTACAGAACTGATCAAAAGGTACGCCGAAATGACTACAGCATGATGCCGATTTGCAAAAAGTATGAATTCATGCTTTGTCATGTCTGTCTGAATGACGACAAGTGAACAACTTTTAAAATGTTTGTTTTCTGAATGGAGTTTGGATCGCCCAAGGCATGAATGTGGCCGCTACTACAGCAGCATAAACCCGAAATAAACTGATTTTTCTGTGGTATAATTGCAATAAAGGATCAAAGGTATG
>JAOVVB010099063.1:0-18789 GCA_028570985.1 Heterobranchus longifilis | reverse complement strand
CAGGGAAGCCATTCCTTGTGCTATCAGAACCATCCAGAAGGAATACGATATCCTTTTTGGCAGTGTCAACTGAGAAAAGACAGGGAGACAAAAAATGAAAACCTTTGCAAAAAGTACGCTTTTTGACCAATCATGAAGTGGTGGACTATTTTTTTTTAAAAGCAGCTAGAACTTCCTATTTCAATTTTAAACAGAAGGAAAGCACACCGCCACCTCTATTTAAATCTGCACATGGAGCTAAACATCTATTGCACTTCATGTATTTCCATTAATGTAGGTGAAACAAGTCAGGTAGCCTTTCAGGCCAGCAAGAGTCCATGCTTGTTAACATACCAAGTACAGTTGGGGATTCTGGGGTGACGTCAGTATCCACAGTCTCCATGGAGGACTGAAGTTGCTGTTGGATACTGGGGAGGTCAGTGAATTCAGACACAGATAGAGCATGACTGGGATCGTGGGAAATCTCCCCCAGTTCTCTGCTATCAGAGTTCCTAGTTCCAATTGCAAAGATCAAGACCCCCAGCTGTTTGAGAGCAGAGGCTGGTGCATCAACCCTGTCAAAAGACCTTCCACCATTTAGCAATATCAGGACCTGTGGAACTCCTTCCAGGCGCCTGCTTCCGGCAGAAGCCGTGAAGACATTATCCCTCAAGTACTGGAGAGCTGCTCCAGTGTTGAGGGGTCTTCCGCCTTTGTGCCTCAAACCTCTGACAGTGTCAAGGATCTCGCCTTTCGTCGTGTACGTGTTCAGATAGAACTGGACAGCTGGATCTCTGCTGTACTGAACCACTGAGACACGGTCTTTGTTGTCATCCACACTGAGTTTCTCTACTATTCTGTTGACAAAGTCTCGCATAGCTGGGAATCCAGTTCTAGTACCATCAGATCCATCCAACAAGAACACAACATCCCTTCCTCGTGGCTGTCTCTCCACTAGGGAACATAGAATTTGAGACATATTTAGGTTCATGTGTCAAACGTTTGCCATGCAAAAGTCAGATGATGAAAGCTAACCTCAGTTTACAAATTTAGTCTATTAATGCTGGCACAAATGTTTTGTCAAAGTGGCACTGGCTGACCTAAACTTAGTGAAATACACTTTAATACAGTTCAATTTGTGTCGTACCATGATCTTGGAATGTAAAAATTAGTCACTTTCTTACCAGTTACTGTTGGTGTAATGGGTGTGGCCCTCACTAGCACTGTGCTCATTACAGAGGCGAGCTGTTCTTGGACACTGGGGAGGTCTGTGAACTCAGACACTGATAGAGCGTAACTAGGGTCATATGATATCTTCTTCAGCTCTCCACTGTCAGAGCTCCTTGTTCCAATGCCAATCACAGAGATTCCCTGCTGTTTGAGAGCAGAGGCTGGGGTATCTACATTGTCAGAAGACCTTCCACCATTTAGCAGGATCAACATCTGTGGAACACCTTGCAGGCGCCTACTCCCGGAGGAGTTTGTAAAGACATTGTCCTTGACATATTGGAGGGCAGCCCCGGTGTTGAGGGGTCTGCCTCCTTTGTGTCTCAGCCCTCTGACTGAATCCACAACATCCTCTCTTGTGGTGTATGTTTTCAGATAGAAATTGACCTCTGCATCTCTGCTGTACTGAACTACAGAGACACGGTCTTTGTTTTCTCCCACATTGAGTTTCTCCACCACTCTCTCAACAAAATCACGCATGGCAGGGAAGCCATTCCTTGTGCTATCAGAACCATCCAGAAGGAATACGATATCCTTTTTGGCAGTGTCAACTGAGAAAGGACAGGGAGACAAAAAATGAAAACCTTTGCAAAAAGCACGGTCATGGACTAATCATGACTAATCATTTTGAAATAGTTCTCTAGTAATGCTTGCACAACTGTTTTGTCCAAGTGGTACTGGCTGACCTGAACTTTTTGAAATACACTTTACTATAGTTCAGTTTGTGTTCTACCATGATCTTGGAATGTAAATATCAGTGACTTTCTTACCAGTTACTACTGGTATCATGGATTCTCATTTGGGATTGAAATCAGAGAAAATAAACTCTCCAAAAATTGGAAAAAGTCTTCATCACAAATAGTAGTCTAAGTTTTACTAATTGTGCATCTCAAAAAGAACTCCTGCTTGCCTGACATATAGGTCTAGGTAGTCCTATTGTGGTTTCTATTTTAACACAGAATAATTCAACAATAATTTATTTTTGACAGCAGTAACATATTTACTGTCCCATGTCGATATTGTATGTACCTACACCCCCACAATTAGGAAGAATATATTCAACCAATATATTTTCAAATCTGAATTGTCTCACAAGAAGAAACATATAACCTACTGTATCACTGATAATTAAAATAATATTCAAGAAGTTCAGAACTAGAAAACAATCAATGTCCATCTATTCACAAAATTATTATAATATTTCTACTTTTGTAATTTTTTAAATCTGTCTTCCATAATCTACATTTAACAGCTTTTTCCATTTTTTCTAGACACTAAAACATTATTTCCTTTAAGTTAAAACTCATTAGCCAAATTGAACCACAGGAAACACGAAGTACTCATCAATGCTCACATCACACATCAGCAAAAAGTAGTCTACCTGCCAGTAAAACTGGCTGTTACTTCTAGCTGGTCATTTGGATCTCATGTTACTGCTCTGTGCTTTAATCCAGTAATGCAGTAGCTCTGCCTTCAGATATGTCTATCATTCTAACCAGTGTTCCTGCAGTAGGCTGTCTACAGCACTGTCAGCAGGTTTTCTATTTTATTTTCTCGGTAGCTTTGACTTTGACAACATTATTAAATATAATTTTCAGTTGTTAAGGAAACAAAAAATTCCAAGCATAGTTGTTCAACTTGTACAGTGGCAGAGCTAATGTAAGGCTGTTTGACTCGTATGCTCTTCTTACACTTTTGTGTACTGTAGTGGCACATGAAATACTTTTACATTTTACATTTGTCAGGCAAGGAGAAATGTTTTCTCCTAAGAAATAGCCACAGATATGAAGGTATGGTGGCCCTGAGAGTTCAATGCACTGGAAAGTAATAACGTGCAGATAGACATAACACGAGCAAATTAACAACTATCGCATTGCATTTTGTGATATTTTAGGTCCCATTCACACACCAACAATCGTAATCAGGTGATTCGGTGCAGGGTCATCCAGTGGTGTGGGAGTCAATGGCACAACAATGGCCCGACATCCTGTTGTTTACTTTAACCCCCAATGTAGCACGTACATAGACTTTATATTTCACAATTATTTTGTTTTCCGTCCAAGCGTTGTTATGATCCCAAGATTTCCGAGCGCACTTGAAAGCAGCTTCCTTCCACAGTTTCACAGAGATAGAGAGAGGAAAAAAAGAGATGACGGATGTGCATTGTTTTTCAGCTTTTTAATCAGCTGTTACTTGAACTCCTGCCGGGCAGATAAGTGATTGGTCACCGCAGCGTAACATCGGGTTGCGTTTCTCCAAAAGCTGAATCTGTTTAAACTTTTTTTTAACTTTTTGTGTCTTTTTTGGCACCCATCCCCCCCCCCCCCACTCACTGCCACAGCCTAAACACACGACCCCCATTCAAATGAATGGGACAACTTGTGTTTGCGCTGGATAAAAAAAAAACTGTGTGAATGCCGCCTTATGCCGGCATAGTGACCAGTGTTACATACTGTAATAATTCACTGGAAATTTGCATACTATGGGTTTCATACTAAGGTTTTGGACATACTCAAAAATTTCACATATTGTTCTAGCCTCCTAAATATAATGTTAGTATGGAATTTCGGACGCAACCTTGTAGTTGCCATGTTTTGTGGCTTCGTCGGCTCTCCGTCATTGTGATCGCATGATTCAGATATTATAGTAATAATAAGCAAAAGGCTAAAACTAGATTAAGCTTTTTCTAAATGCTGCGCATGTGTCGTCAAATTGATGTTTTCAAAATGCACATGTTGTCAAATTGGTAAAAATGTATTCTAAATGTTGTGCATGTGTCATCAAATTGGTGAAGATATTTCTTAATTTGCTTGTGTTGTGTCTATTTGCATGTTTTCTTAATTTGCGCTCTCAGGGCCACCATACACAAGTGTAATTCATGTGGACCCATGCAATGACAATGAGATCATGTTAAAAATTGCATGTATTTGAAATGCCTGTTTACTTGTGTATATAAACTGAATCATGCTATATGCAATTATTCTTACCGGTGACTGATTTTGAAATTTCATTTTTAATTTTTTCTTCTGTAATTGCACCAACAACTTGCTCTTGTATATCTGGAAGTTCAGCTACTTCCGAAACTGATAAAGTGTAACTTTGAGCATGAGATATCTTCTCCATTTCCTTGTGGTCAGAGTTTTTTGTTCCAATTGTTAATATTGTGACACCACTTTCCTTGAGAGAAGCAACAGGCAAATCCACACTGTCACTTGATGGTCCACCACTTAGAACAACAAGAATTTGTGGCACATTTGCAATGTATCTGCTCCCTGAGGCAGCTGTGAATACATTTTCTTTAACATAATTTAGAGCTGCACCCATTTTCAGAGGTCTTCCACCTTCATGTGAGAGCCTTCTAACGGCCATTAGGACATCTTCCTTCCTCATGAATGAATTTAAAAAGAAATTGGCTCGTGCCACATTGCTGAACTGAATCACAGCAACTCTGTATTAATTTGGTCCTATGTTAAGTCTTTCTATTACTTTGTACAGGAAATCTTGAATGGCTGAAAATCCATTTCTGGTATTATCAGATCCATCCAAAAGAAAAACTATGTCTCTTCCCTTTTCATCACTTTGGTCTGTTAACAAAAATACATATAATTTGTATGATGTTAATCACACATAAAGATTATGTAAATAATTATTCAAATAATCTAAATTCTTACCTGCTTTAGTTTCCTCCTCAACCCCCATTTGAGTAAGATGACTCATCAAACTTTGTTGAATATGAGGGAGATTTACAAAGTCAGGAACTGAGTAAGCATAATTGGGGTCAGAAGACATGACTTGCAGCTCAGCTGAATTTGACATTCTTGATCCAATTGCAAATGTGACAACCCCTGCAGCCTTGAGCATACTTGCTGGGCCTCGTGGAGAATCTCTAGATCTTCCAGCAGCCATTATGACAAGTATCTGCTTGGCACCTTCATGATGTCGACTTCCAGCATTCGAAACAAGGACGTTATCCCTCACAAACTGCAGTGCTGCTCCAATATAATGAGGCCTTCCGCCTTTTGGTTTTAAGCTTGCGACATGCTTAAGAACATCATCTTTGCTGTTGTATGTATTCAGATTGAAACTGAGTTCAGCATTGTTGCTATACTGTACAACAGCAACTTTATCTTTTCCTTGGTTCAGGTCAAAGCTGTCAACAATTTTTGCAACAAATTCACGTATGGCAGAGAATCGACTCCTGACGTCATCAGATCCATCAATGAGAAAGACAATATCTCTATTCATACTTGAGCTTGAACCTAGAAAAATCCACAATCATGTAAATTGTGTTACTTAACAATTCAGCAGAAATCTGATTACTGTTGATGTAAATGAAATACATGCAGTTTACAGGCTTTGGATATACATATAAATATTATTAGATTTACCTATTACTGAAAGATTTATTAAAGATAAAAGTAAAATTAGGGCATTTTCACACCTATAGTTAATTTGCTCTGGTCTGAATCACTTGAGTTTCCCCCTTGGTTCGGTTTCTTTTCATACATTGAAAAATCGAAGCGAACTGCATCACTACAAAACACGTGAGAACGTTCACTACGCTTTATTGGTCAGATGTGTCTGGGGCGGGATCAAGAAAGTAAATACAGGAAGAAGGTCCTGTGTTCTGGACTAGTGCATATTTCTCATGGATGTATCGTAAAAACCTATATCTATGATATTTCTGGGTTATGGCTAGGAAAGGTTCCATCTTGTGTTAATATGAAGTTGCCACTCATTTGGCATTAGCAATGTGCTTTTCTTTGCCATGACACGAGTGTGTGGATGAAGCATTAAGTTGTGGCTGGCTAGTTAGCTAGTTTGCTAATTCCACCATGTTTTCATGCTACATTGGTTAAAATGAGTCGAACAGCGGGCTGGTGGCCGGCGGCAGCGACGGGTCACCAGCCCGCCTGGAGGAGAGCGGACTTGCTTGTCTGTCTCCAGAGCCGCCGCTCGCTCTCCTCTCAGTGAAGTAGTCTGCCAGCGGCGGGGAGGCAGAGGGACCGTGGCTGTATTTATGTCTAATTTTGGTCTGATAAACAGTAAATTAATCCCGACTCCCCTGTTACAGAAGCCATTTAGCTCAAACTTGTATAGTACACCTGGAGGTTGGATCATGTTCTCATCATAAACGAATCGTACCAAAGTGTACCAGAGTTGATCTCAAGATGGTCTCAGTTGGGTTGTTTTGGTCCACACCAGAGTGCAATTGCTGTGCTCACACCTGCCCAAATGAACCGCATCAAAAGGGGAAACGAACCAGGGTTTGATTCAACCAAACTAAACACGGCAGGTGTGAAAACACCCTAAATTAATACTTGTTTTCACTCACCTAAACCCGGGCTGACAGTGCCTTTGTGAGATGCAATGTCTGAGAGCAACTGTTCTCTCACACGAGGAAAGTCAGTCATCTCCTGGATAAAATACCCTGCACTGGGACTGTGTGCTAATTGCTCAATCTCCAGCCTATCTGCATCATTCACTCCAACACTGAAAAGGACAATTCCAGCATTTCTTAGTCTGTCCACTGGACCTAAGACATCATCTTCTGACTTTCTCCCACTTAAGAGAATTAGTATCTGTGGGACTCCCTGCTGGGCTCTGCTTCCAGATGAAGAAGTGAACACATTGTTCTTCACATAATCAAGGGCTACACCTGTGTTCATGGTGAACCCTCCTTTCAGTTTTACATTGCTCAAATGACTCAAGACATTGTCTTTCAGTGAGTGCGTGTTCAGGAGAAAATCAGTAGTGGGCTCTGTGCTGTACTGAATTAAAGCAACTTGCACTTTGCTTGGCCCAATTTCCATTTGCTTGACAAGCTCTCTGACAAAATCCAAAATTTGTCTTTCGCTTGCTTGCATACTATCAGATCCATCAAGGAGAAAAACAACATCGGCACTCTGGAGGTCTGATTTTGCAATTGTGGAAGTGTCTGCAATGGATACAAACAAACATTTTACAAAACCAATATCTTTGCTGTAGACAGAAACATTTTAACATGTCTGTGGTATACAATCATACAACTTTTACGTCCATGAAGAAAACATCTCTAAAATGTTGAAATGCTAATTATTCTTCTACATCTTACCGATAACAGTTGGAAATTCAGTTGTTTCTTGAGCACCACTCAATGTGGCTTCCACGGATGGATGTATGCTTTGCAGATTTTTGAAGTTTGTAACATGAAAATAATGTGCTGGCGTCAAAGAGATGGTTTGCATTTCCAACGTATCAGCATTCTTTGTTCCAATAGTAAAAGTCTTTATCCCGTTTTCTTTGAGTAACTGTGCTGGTCCTCTGACATCATCCCCTGATCTCCCACCACTAAATATGTACAGATATTGAGGGACTGATTCTGCACGTCTGCCTCCAACTGAAGCAGCAAAGACATTGTCTTTGACAAACTCAAGTGCTTTGCCAATGTTGAGGGGTCTCCCCAACTTATGCCGTATTGTTCTAATAGAACTGAGCACATCATTCTTGGATGAATAGGAATTCAGGTAGAAATTGACTGTGGCATCACGGCTGTATTGAACAACAGCAACTTGGTCTCTGTTCTCATCTAGATTTAAACTTTCAACCATTTTTTCAACAAAGCTTCGTATCTCTTCAAAGCTGTTTCGTGAGTCATATGATCCATCAATAAGAAATACTACATCATGTTTCTCAGAATCTGCAACAAAGACAAAAGATAACAGAAACAAAGGCAATGTGATTTTCTGCAGGTAACAGGCAAGCAACTACAGTGACAGTCCCCTATAATTAAATTATGTAGATAATCTCTTTGGACTCATCCCCCTCTTCTCTTTACTAAAAAAAAAAGGTTTTAGCTAAAAGGTTAAAACATTACATCTTACCAAAACCCTTTGTGGGAGTGGTTTGCTCTACATGGTGGGAAGCGTCTCTTAACAATGACAACACATCCTGCTTAGCAGTAGGAAGCTCCTCATAATCAGTAATAGAGACTGCATAATTTGGTTCATGAGATATTGTCTGCAGCTCTAGGGTGTCAGCATCAGTTGTTCCAATGGCAATTGAAATGACACCAGTCTCTTTCAGCATTCGGACTGGGGTTCTTATGTCATCTCCAGATCTTCCACCACTCAGTACTATGAGTATCTGTGGGACTCCCTCAAGGAGTCTACTTCCTGAGTCAGAAGTAAATACATGGTCCCTCACATACTGGAGAGCTGCTCCAATGTTGTGAGGATAACCTCCTTTGTGACTGAGGCCTCTTAATGCATCAAGAACATCATCTTCTGTTGAGTAACGTCTCAAATTAAAATCAATCTCTGCCGTGTTGCTGTACTGGACCACAGCCACACGATCTTTGTTTGCATCAATGTTTAGGTTTGCCAGTATTCCCTGCACAAAATCTTTAATATCTGGGAATCTTTGCTGAGAATCATCAGAACCATCAAGCAAAAAAACGATGTCTCGTCTGTTGGGATCTGTAATCACACAGGAATTAATACAAATTGGTTGATGATGAAATTTGTGATGAAAATGTTTCATTCCTGCAAATGTTCAGTAACCCCATGTGCACAACTTGCTATGCTATTTTAGAGGACCATTTCTGTTGACGCAATCCCCACTGGAAAAGTGCGGTGGAGCTCTTTGCTTGACAGAATTGGTCGGAAATGTCAAAACAACATGAAGGAAAGCAACAGTTATCATGACCAAAATGGCACTAGTCTGTTACTGTCCATCATTCACCCTCAGTTGGAATGAATGACTTGAGTTCTACGTCAATCAGACAATGCATGAAGTTGTGCACACGGTGTACAACATGAAGTCATTACAGTCATTAGTCTTACCATACAATGCTGGTGTGATAGCAGGGGTTTCACCCTTCTTGATGACAGAAAATAGTTGTTGATCAATGCCTGACAGATCACTGGAGTCTGCTGCAAAGAAAGCATGACTGGCTTCCTGTGAAATAGACTGAATCTCAAGGATATCTGCATTCTTTGTTCCCACCACATATACCATCACGCCAATTCCGTTCAAGTTTTCTACGGCATTTCTGACATCATCACTGGACCGTCCACCAGTTAAGAGAACCAAAATCTGAGGGACACCCTGTTGGTGCCTACTTCCAGAAGAGGCAGTGAAAACATTATCCTTGACATACTGAAGGGCTGCACCAGTATTGAGGGGTCTGCCTCCTTTATGCCTAAGAATGTGCACATTGTCAGCAACATTCTGCTGTGTTTTGTATGTGTTCAGAAAAAAATCGACAGAGGGTTCTCTGCTGTACTGTACCACTGAAACACGATCTTTGTTCTCATCCACATTGAATTTGTCCACCATTCTCTCAACAAAGCCAAGCATTGCCTTAAAGTCATTTTGCATTTCATCCGAGGAATCCAGTAAAAATACAATATCACGCTGCATGGATTCAGTTTGATCTGTAGAAAGGATGGTGCTCAGTTAGTTACACATGAAGTTATCCAATAATGATAGATAGATAGATAGATAGATAGATAGATAGATAGATAGATAGATAGATAGATAGATAGATAGATAGATAGATAGTCTTACCTATTACATTCTGTGGTTTTAATTTTGGCTGCTGTCGAGGCACCCTTTTCACAAATGACACAAGTTGTTGATGGATTCTTTCCATATCATCAAACCGGAGCACAGAGAAAGCATAGGAAGGGTTATGTGCAATCATTTGGAGCTCGAGTATGTCTGCATTTCTTGTTCCTACACAGAATGGAACAACTTTGTCTTGTTTTAGAGCCACAGCGGCACTTGCAACATCATCTTGAGATCTTCCCCCATTCAACAGAATCAATATCTGTGGGACACCATCTTGATGCCGACTCCCAGAATCAGTGAAAGCATTTTTCCTCACATAGTCGAGAGCTGCCCCAGTGTTGAGGGGTTTGCCGCCTTTATGGTTCAATTGCTGGACAGCAGCAAGAACATTTTGTTTTTCTTTGTAGGTGTTCAAACTGAAATGTGTCTGTGGATCTCTGCTGTACTGGACCACAGACACACGGTCTTTGTCCTCAGCAACACTGAGTGTTTCTACCACTCTTTGGACAAAACGTTTCATTGCTGGGAAGCCACTCTGTGTGTCATCTGACCCATCCAATAGAAACACTATGTCTCTTTGAGGGGACTCTAATTCAACTAGAAAAGGATAGGAAAACCTTGTTTAAGAATCAGACATATAATACATAAGCTAAAATATATATTTGTGCAATCATTACGCATTCAAAATTCAAACTAACTACTGCAATAAACAAGGTGTTAGATGCCAGAACATTTAAGAGAAACAGTAGATGAAAAAAGTATTGAGAAACAACTACAAGATAAGGAGCACATTCCACCCGCACAAATGAAAGGGATTTCAACTCTAAATATTTGGTCAATGATGTGATTATCATTGGCTCAGGGAAGAGCTTAAGAATAGAAAGAAAGGACATTTGCTAATGTGGGGTTGTCAAGAAGACTCTCCAGGGTACAAGAAGAAAAAGGATGAGAACCAAACAAGAAACAGCATCACAAGGAAGTTGCCTCTAGCCAGTTGAGACCGTTTGAGAAACATGAAACTGATCGACTGACATTCTTCAGAAGATGATGCAGTTTCATTGCAATTCAAACTATGAAAGACCAAGTGTGCTAAACCATTAGTGGGGAGTCAGTTTGATTCTCAAATACGAATCTTTGACACTTCTTACCTACAACAGTGGGAGGCTCAATTTGTATATCTGTCTGGACAAATGCAGCTATCTCCGGCTGAATGGACAAAAGTTCACCAAAGACAGGAATGTTGAAAAGAAATCTGGAGGAAAAGGCAATTTTTTGAAGCTCTTCTTGTTTAGCGTTTTTCATTCCAATGGCGAAAGACAGAACGTTGATTTGTTTTAAGTCTAATGCCGCTCTTGAAACATCATCATTGGATTTGCCACCAGTCAGTAAAAACAGAATCTGAGGGACTCCCTCCAGGCGTCTGCTCCCAGATGAAGCTGTGAAAACATGGTCTCGTACAAACTGTAGAGCAGCTCCAGTGTTCCGTGGTCTTCCTCCTTTATGGCGGAGACTTCTTACAGCATAGATGATAGCCTTTTTGGAGCTGTGAGTTTTTAGGTTGAAGTAAACTGTGGTGTCATCGCTATACTGTACGACAGCCACTTGAACCTTATCTTCCCCAATGTCTAGCTCTTCCGCCATTCTTCTAATGAACTCACGAATAGCTGGTAGTCCATTTCTGGAGTCATCCGACCCATCAAGGAGAAACACTATGTCTCTCTTACTGCTCCCTGTGTCAATAAGGTGATACATGGATAGACAGAAAAAGAATTCACGGACTGTGCGTTCAAGACTTTTCTATGCTCATGCATAGTAATGAGAGCATGAGAAAGTTAGGAGCTCAGAGGAATAAACTGAGCATGGAAAGAAAGATGAGCCATGGCTCTGAACGTGTTATTTCAAGCAGAACTGCTTGAGAACCATCTTTTTATCAGAAAGATGTATGAAAGAATTTTCAACTCATTTTCAAAGTAACATTGATGTGGACAATTGGAAAAGAGGTATAAAAGAGTCTCGAAAGCCTGAGAGATACAGAACAGTTCCTTTTTCAAACAGAGTAAATTTTCTAGCGAGGGTAATCATGAATATCATGCAACAGAAATGTTCCAAAACAATTTATAATTGTTTATCATTAGACTAGAGATTTATGCTAAATATTCTTAAGAGAAAGATTATATAGACAGTAAATAATTTTATTCTGAAGACCAACAATGTATTACTGTATTCCAGTTGTAGGCATATATTTAAATGTGGAATTCTTACCTACTAAATCAGAGATTCCATTCAGGGTTTCCTCGGTGTCTTTGTTTGTGTTCAGTGTAGCAACAAGTTGTGATTGGATTGAGAGCAACTTGGAGAAATCAGTGACCTTGTACGTGAAACCAGGTTTGTAGGCAATCATTCCCAACTCTGAAAGATTGGCATCTCCCACTCCAACCCCCACTGACACAATTCCATGTTCTTTAAGAGCAAAAGCTGGGCTTCTCACATTATCAGTGGATGGTTTTGTACTTAGAAGTATTAAAATCTGGGGCACTCCTTCTAGTCTTCTACTGCCCGTGGAGGAAGTGAAGACACTGTGCCTCACAAACTGGAGAGCTCCCCCAATATTAAGGCGCCTCCCACCCTTGTGCCTTAAATTATCTATGGCATTTATAATGTCATTCTTTGCCTTGTGAGAATTCAGATAAAAGTTGACCCCAGGATTATCAGCAAACTGAACCACAGACACTCTGTCTTGGCTCTCACTGATGGAGAGGCTCTCCACTATGCTCTTAACAAAGAGTTTTATCTCTGGGAATCCAGTTCTTGTGTTATCAGAGCCATCCAGTAGGAACACAATATCTCTTTTTGCAGCATTGCTTTGTACTAAGACACAACAAATAAGAGGCAGTTATTCTGATGAAGCACCAAAAACATCAGTGGAAGGAAGCTTAACACAGCACTAAGAAAAGAGATTTCGCTTACCTTGCTGTAGAACTAGGGCCAGTTCGTCCCTTGGAAGGCTCACGTAGTTGTTAAGCCTTTGTGGTATGGCGCTAAGCTCACTGAATTCCTTCACATTGAAGGCAAAGGAAGGGTTGTGTGAAATGGCCTCAATCTGCCTTGGGTCTGCATCCTTGACACCAACACCAAACGGTACGACTCCCTCTGTCTTCAGTGCACCAGCAGGATCCTTCACGTTATCCCTGGACCTGCCTCCAGTCAAAACGATCAGAAACTGAGGGACATTTTGTGCAGCCCGGCTACCATGACTTTCAGACAAGATGGTGTCCTTCATGAATCTTAGAGCAGTTCCTGTGTTTAGGCTACGTCCACCAGCCAGTGTCATCCCAGTGACAGCTCTTATCACCTCATCTTTGGTTTGATAAGTGTTAAGGTAGAAACTTGGAGTTGGCCTCTCGCTGTGTTGAACCACTGAAACTCGCACCTTGTCAATCCCAATGTCAAGTGGTTCAATGACTTTAATGATAAAATCCCGGATGTAGGCAAAATCTGCTCGAACATTTTCTGTGCCATCAATCAGAAAGGCAACATCCCTTTCAGCTCCAACAACTGAGGGAAAACAAAACAAAAGTTACCAGGGAAACCCTTATGTGCATCACATTTATTTCATTAATAGAAATGGAGAGATACAAAACTCACCAAGTTCCTCAGGGAATGTTGTCACATCTGTATCGCCAACCACTGTTATCAACTTTGGCATTATTAGTTCAGCCATCGCTGGTAAACTAGAGAAGCTTCTTTCATGGTAAGCCAAATCTGGAACAAAGGCAACTGTTTTCATTAGGGATTCATCTGCTTGCCCAGAACTGACTGTGAAGGTCAAAACACCAGCCAGAGCCAATTTATCAGCTGCATTCTTAGCCTGATCCTGGGCTGGACCACCTGTGATCAGAACCAACACCTGCTGGACTCCCTGCCTCCTGCGTGACCCAGTCGATGGCTGGAACATGTTGGCAAGGGCGTAATTCATGGCAGCCCCTGTATTCAAAACTGAGCCTCCAGTCAGCCTGAGTTGAGAGATTTTATTCACAACATCTTGCCTGCTGTTGTAGCTGTTCAGATAAAATTCAATTTTTGGACGGTCAGCAAACTGCAGGAGACCAATCTTGACCCTGTCAGGACGCACATCCAGCTGGTTGACCACGTTGATAATGAAGTCTCTCACATAGGGGAAGTTACTGCTGCCAATGTAGTTTGAGCCATCCACAAGGAAGACAATGTCTCTGACCACTTTTTGAGTCTGCACTGTGGTTATCTCCACCACTAGGGAAAAATGCAAAAACAAAACAAATTATTTTCTGTGTAATACCACTTACATATACTGTCAGGCACATGTACCGTAATCACTACTCTGATAAGTATGGCATAACTATAGCAGGTTATAGGCCATTGAAATACGTTAAGGCCGCATTCGGACCAACTTTAGGCTTGCATTTTTTTTTTTGGGGGGGGGGATGACATGCAGCAAATAAATTGAACCAGGGACTCAGGACATTTGTGCCCATGTGGTATGCGCCCTAACCACTCGGCTATCGGGTCGTCCTGTGATGCAATGTTTTGCCACCTTCAAAACCAAGCCGTCAAACTCACAGATCTGTCACTAAAAGTGAATGTTCTTGATTTTATTTCATGTTTCACAGGACACCATTCTTCCAAAACACATTCAATTTTTTTGGTGGTTTGATGATAGTGGTGGAAAGTGCTATCTAACATGTCAGTCCAAATGTGTTAAGTTGGGTTTTTCATACATTTTTCAAGAGCATGTAGGATTTTAATGGATTCATTTTATCATGCAGCACACTTGTTCGGAAGCATCTGCATTTGTTGTTTTCTGACTTTTTTATTCAAGGTTTTATTTGTCACTCATCTGTATGTTTCCATTTCATCAGTTATTTCAGTCATTGAATTGTTATTACAATTACTACTAAAATGTACTGAATGTGCTTAGAAGACAAAAGATTACCTGGCTCGGTGGGTACTTCTGTCACCACCACCCCAGCTAGAGTGGAGAGTGCATCAACAATTGCCTTTGGGTTGCGCAGCAGTGAGCGGAAGTCCCTCATATAGAATGCAACACTGTCAGCAAAGGCAATCTTCTTTAGCTCCTGCTCATCAGCAGTCTTGGAACCTGCAGCGAGAGTCAATACACCCAGTCTCTGCAGGGCCATGGCAGGAGTTTCCACACTGTCACTGGATTTTTTACTGGTCATCAACAGCAAAACCTGGGGTACCCCCTGTTGAATACGACTTCCCTTCTCAGGCCGCAGCATATTCGTCCGCACAAAGTCCAAGGCTGCTCCAATGTTGATTGACTGTCCGGGTCTTGGTTTGATAGAGCCCAAAGCAGCAGTTAGTTCCTCCCTGGATCCATAGGAGTTGAGATCCATCTCAAGTCGAGGGATATTGCTGAACTGGGCCACACCCACTTGAACTTGATCCGGACCAATTGGCATGATGTCGACGAACCGCTTGATGAATTCGCGCACAGAGTTGATGATCGTTGCACCCATTGTACTGTCGATTAGGAAAATGATGTCTCGTTTTCCGACTGCCAAGACTGAAAAGAAAAGAAACTACATTAATATGATCATAAAAGCTGGTTTTAAGAGATGTTATCATCATAAATCTGTAAGTACTAAAGACTACCAAAGCCCGCCAAGGATATTCTAATAATGCCATCTAGTGGGGTCAACAAATACAACTAATGGTTCATGAAGCTTCATTTGGAAATCACTAACTTTAAGCTCTATCAAGGAATATATTTGGGCATATGGGCACAACCCATTCTGCAATGAAATGCTGCTTTTCAGATAATTAACTTAATTGCTTAATAGCACTTTGTGGATCTATAAATTTGCAGAAGCTTAGTCAAATTCCAAGTATGGGCCACTAAATGAGTTAGTATTTCTCACTTTTAATGTGTTATTACCACCTCTGTTAAAAGCCCTTTTAACAATTTCAAGTTTAGCACAAGAGTATCTTACCTTGCACACTATATTACATTCATTATGAGCTCTTTAGGGCTTTTCTTTCTTTTTTTTTTTAAGTCCCCTTCCACAACCAAAATGCCTCGCCAACATTTACAGAGAAGTTACATACCTTCTGTGAACTCATTCTGAACTATAATGGTGCGCTGGACCACCCCGTTAATGTATGGGAGCAGCTGGTCACCCATGCTCGCCACTTCTCTGAAATTAGGGGCTGACAGGACAAAACTTTTATCTGTAGCAACTGCTTCCAGATCTGCAGTGGCCGTGTCACCAATCGTCACGCCCAATGTGATAACGCTGGCCCTCTTAAGGGCCCGGTCACCGGCACCAGTATCATCAGTGGAAGGCCCAGCACTGATAACCACCAACATCTGGGGCACACCCTCGTCTGCCCTGCCCCCAGCTGATTGGCTCAAAAGGCTGCTGGCCACTTCCTCCAAGGCGAACCCCAGGTTAGATTCGTCGCCCCCTGAGTAGGTAAGGCCCTTCACCGCTGCCAGGACTGATGATTTGCTGTCATAGCTATTTAGATAGAACTTTATCTGTGGGTCGCCGTTGTACAGGGCCAATGCCACCCGAACAGTGTCCCTGCCCACATCAAGGCGCTCAATGATTCTCACAACCAAATCACGCACATAGGGGAAGTTTGCTGCTCCAACGTTCTGTGATCCATCAATTAAGAGTACTAGGTCAGCTGAATCTTGTGCTTTAAGGAGAGAGAGAGAGAAAACAAAACAAAATGGAACTTGTGAAAGCGTTAACATGGTGAGACAGACAAAGAATCCAATCAAAGAACTCGTGCTAGCATATCATCGCATGTGTCAAGTAACATTGAAAGTGGACAAATAAATCAAACATTGCAAACACATCATACTGCATGTAGGCTGAACCACGGAGATTTCCTAAAGTGATGTCATTTGTTGACCCCACCCCCCCACCCACAATGTAGCTTAGCACTCTTTAGTAAATATTTTTTGTGAGCTGTAGTGTGATTTCTCCCCATCGTAGAATGGTTATTTGGATTGGATATAGATTACAGTAACATAAGTACTTTACCATTTAAAGTACTGATGAAGACCTACAGCGATCGAACCATGCTGGCTTTTTAAATGATTTAGCCACTATACTAAAGGCTTTTTTAAATATTTCTTCCTCGTTTGTCATTTTGGAGTGCCTTCCTGTTTAACCTATTGTATTCCCCATTTTCCAAGAGCACCTGGCACTTGTTTGAGTTTGAGTATACAGAGCAACCAGTCAACTCTGCTTTTTTTTTCAACATTACTGTTGTATTGTCAATATGAATACGAACCACTGATATCAGATTAATTTAGCTAATTCTCCACATCTTGTGTGGTCAACAACAAAAACATATTTAAATTCTAGACAAACTATATTGTTTTCATATATCGGGCAGATTATAACTTCAACAAAATGTAAAGCAAATTTAATTTGATATAATTTTGGATTTTTACAGAAAAAATTGTGATAAATAGAATAAAAAATAAAATGAATTTAACGCCAACTCCATCATGAGGTCAACTGATGACCCGATGATCACAACTGCAAGTCAGAACAAAAATAATGTTAAGCTGTTTTATCATTAAACCTTCTACAAGTTTCTTGTTAAATTTGATTTGTCCCTTGTATAAGCTCCATTGAGTTCAGCCATCCCATGCAGACTCTTGTTACAGACCTTAGATAAAGTGACCAGTCATGACCCTGTGGCATATCCTTGGGGCCTACAAGTTTACAGTACTTGAGAATATATTACACATGATTCCATGTATATTCCTTGTATATTATTGATGTTTCCAATTCATTTTAATTTGAATCATGTCTTCTTTGGACACTTGACTCGACTATGTATGTAGTAGGAATGTATTTACTCATTCCAGTAATGTATTGTAACATATAAGTATTGTAACATATAATTTGCATATAATGTCTGGACATCTACATGTATAAATATTCTCAAAGTACTTCTACTACTGCAGGTCAAGGATGAGTCCAAGCAGGTTCATCGCTGTTTCAAATACAGAATATTGCACATATTTTACACAGATAGACATTGTGACTGATAAAGGAAAACATACAAAATGCAAGACACATAAGCAGTGGTGCATGGTTAGCTATTGTTAAAAAAGATGTGATGTTTTTAAGGTTAAGGCATCCTCAAGTCCATTTTCTTTTCCAAAGGTTTTCTGAACGAATGTCAATGAGGTGTGAGATATGGATGTTATTGTGTTGAAGTGTGTCCTCTCACCTACAGCTTTGTCTAATACAAACAGGCATCATCTGAAAATGGTGTCTTAAATTATGACTGAAGTAATTGCTGTATGCCAACTCATAACTCAAATCACTACCAAATTTAAAGGCCCGTGTGACAGAATGTTCACATCGCTTTAATAGCTTTCTCTCAATCCATACTCATTGTGTTTGTTCTGGCTTTGCACAGGTATATATCTGTGCCATTTTCACACCCTAATCTGTGGAGGGTTTTTTTTGTTTCTTTACTATGTAAACAAACAAAAAAAAAAGTTTTACTAAGTCAAATAAATGTGTGATTAAAATGTGAATCCAAAAGTTTTGTGTGCTATTCCAAAAGGTTTGCTTGCTGTTGAGCTGAATCTCATGGGCAGGACCTACACTGAAAGATGTAAGACAGGTCTCTATTGGCCAGTCTCCATCGGGGCGACAGCTTGGCCAGACTCCGAGCCAGAAGGTGGCAGTAAGCGTGTCAAAGCTGTCACTCTGATTTGCATTTTAATCACATATGTATTTTACTTGCAATAAAACATTTTTGGCAAATGCTATTAGCACCCAGGTGTCAGTAGTGAACAATGCTATTTACACCCAGTTTTGTTGCCTAAACCTAAGAAATTAGTTTTGTTGCCTAAACCTAACCAAGAAGTTTTGTTGCCTAAAGATAACCACATAGTTTTGTTGCCTAAACCTAGCCAAGTACTTTTGTTGCCTAAACCTAACCAAGTACTTTTGTTGCCTAAACCTAACCAAGTACTTTTGTTGCCTAAAC
>JAOVVB010099042.1:0-13118 GCA_028570985.1 Heterobranchus longifilis | reverse complement strand
CCTACAACCAATCAGAGCAAAGAAACATGACCTACAACCAATCAGAGCAACAAAACATGACCTACAACCAATCAGAGAAAGGAAACGTGGCCTACAACCAATCAGAGCAAAGAAACCTGACCTACAACCAGTCAGAGCAAAGAAACTTGACCTATAGCGAAACGTGTGACGTAGTCCTGAGCTACACTTTCAAGTTGGAGTGGTGCTTGGAAAACAATGGTGGCCTGGTTTTTGTACAGATTAAACACTACTACGCTAATCAGCTGCTTTTTACTATCAAAAGGAATAATGCCAAAAACTATGAAACTGGGATGACCCTTTAACACAGATGGATGCAGCTTCCAGGAACATCACTGCTAGCATAAATAAACTGTCTATAAATACCAATGTTTTAGTGTTGCAATTAGCAAGACATCAAATGCACCACAACCATTAAAATGCGAGGATGTCCTGACTCATGCTGTTCTATGCATCCCACTGGAATTGATGAGGCAAATAAATAAGTTTAAAGAAAAGGCACATCATCCCAAGCCACTGAGAAACTTTACTTATTTTCAACTGCAAATTAAGCACGATAATTAAAAGCTTACGAGGTGCGCAATTTGCGTGAGTGCACAAAAACTCACTTGTTGATTTGTCTGTGAAGGTTTGACCATGATTTGGTGCCATGCTCTGAAATTTGTATTACCTATGCAATGTAAAACAAATCCTCTTTCTTTTAAAATCTCGAAAATGAGACGTAATTAAAGACTTAATCTCCCCCACTCACAGTTTAGTGACTCACTGTAGTTTCACCCCAACCTGACGTCCATTCATCTCAAACCAAATTGGTGTATTTCATGTTTCTCTTAAAGGCAGTTACGGAACATTTCACAGAACTGCAGTGCCTTTAATGGCATTTCCTGACATTTTTACACTTCACATGTAGAAGATGTGGGGGGAAAATAAAGACAAAGCTTTTGGGGATAATTTACAGAATGGGGGGAATCTCAGTAATTGTGTGTCATTAAGTCTGTCACAATGAGGATGTCATTCTCAGTTTGTCTGCTGCCCCTTTGTTGACCGCGGCTTCCAGAAATAGTTCGGAAAAAGTCTATTTCTCCTGCAGTTTAAGTAAATAACGGTCTGAAAACATAATAACTAAGGTGTTAAGGAAAATACCCCCAAAGCTTCTCAGAACTGATCAGAACATCCTGCATTAGTTCTGCACGATATGAGGAAAATATGCGATAATGTTGTTGAACATTGTGATAACGATATTACTTGCAATAATTAAACAGTGTATCAGTACATCAGTATATCAGCATGTCAGTTCTGCCTTTCTGCTGCTTTCAGTATTCTGCTGAAATACAACAAATTGCTTGTTGAATAAAAAAAAAAAAAAGGCACCATTAAAAAAAAGAAAAAAAAGAACTATAGTTACATTTTAAAGAGCAGTTTTCTACCAATACTCTCTTTCAACTAACTCAAAAAATCCCTGAGTCTTTTGCTATGTGTTTATTGTGAAAGTTGATATTGCGATGACGATTAAAAAACGATTTATTGTGCAGCCCTACAATATCCTGCATCATTCCTGTAATATTCCTGCCTTAACTACTTGAGCACAAACAAAAAGGTTTCACTAGAAATTAATGAATAATGCATAATGTTGACTTTTAACCATTATGTTGATTCTAGTAGCTTCGATTATCATTCAAAATGCAGCACAGGGTGCATAATTCTACTTGTGTGTAGTCACAATAAGCTGAATGATGGACTGTCTGTGACTCTGATGACAGATTTGAAAAGTGTACAGACACACGTGGGTCTGGATCTCAGTGCTGTCCAATGAGTGACCTACTTCTTATGTCCCGAAAAGTCCTTGTCCTCGGACCAGAACGGATGAGTGAAGTAATAGTGACATAGTTACTAAGTACAGTGGCAGCTATTGTGTAAGTATTTACCCAGTTTTCCAATGGGATCATGAAGTATCTTCACTTGAATTGAGGCTTCTTCCCAGAAGCACTTGTAATGAGTGGAACTGCAAGAGTATTTATTTTTTCCATTGACAGGCAACAAGTAGTAAGGAGGTCAAAAGTCAGTGTTATATTCCCAACCTAACATGTGAGCCCTGTTACAGGTTGTATGTCTGTGAAAATATCCAGGATTCCACAGTAAAAAAGCACAGATTGTAAAAAAGTCAGAAACAATGCACATAAATATGTTTTCTCATTTGCATTTCTTATCTTGTTAAACATCTTGCAACCCCATCAGATTTATTGGCGAGGCCCATGCATTATTAAAGGCTCTACAAGGACTATTTGACTGGTTATGAAACCATAGCTATGTCTTTATATGACCTACATAAGCAAATGAGCCCATCAGCGACGAGATTCTACATTGCACTACTTCTATGTAGTTATTTCAATATACATGTTCCCGGGTCGGGAGCAGATGGTGGAGGTACCTGTGTCTACATCATGGTTATCCAGGCTCACAGAACTTTATTCTTATATACTGTGGTTATGGCTGATACTGGGGCAAAAAGAATTTAAGGAAAAACAGAGAAAAACTAAAAGGGAAAGTGATCGAGCACAGGTGAAAACGTGAGTCTACCTAACAGGATCTGAAAGGATTAAAAATGATGCCTCCTCCTAGACAGGTATGTATTATGTCTATTTTATTTATGAAATCCATTGCGAGATGTGGCTGTACATCAATATATTAATTTAAGTCCTCTGAATACTTGGGCTGGTAATGGGGGTATGATGCCACTGACAGGCAATGTAATTACACAACTCAACAAAATATACAGTATAATATACAAAATATATAACAAAGATCATGTTTAGACCTTTTAATGTGGGAATGTTACATATATCTTTCAGTGATATGAAAATAAACGGTAGCTAAAGAAATAGATTTCAGAGGTCATCTTATTATTTATGTATTATTTTAGACACTTCAACTATAATCTGCTATGAGCTCTAGTTCAATATATCATATATACTTATACCTGAATTTGGAAGAAAAAAAAATCTGTAGGATCACTAATAAAGTTGAAAAAAAATGGTATGGACATTAGTAGGGTCGGGGTTTTCTCTGGTGGTTAAGACTGTAGTGACTTTTCTTATGAATGGATTTGACAGCCCAAATAAAATTTTAATCGAAATACTGAAAAATACCAACCGACATTTTTCCTTCATTCAGTATTCACATGCTTTGCAATTTCCTGCAATAATAGTGTCTATTTCACCCCTGACCCTTTTACTTTAGTGAGGTTTACTTTGTTCTGCTCATTAGCAATGCTGAGGAAATGCCTTGTTATAACGTGGAATGTGTGGAATATGTCCATATTTTCCCGTATTGATTTTGTTGACAAATTCAAGCCTCAGTAGATGTGATCAACAGGATTGCCAGCTTTCCCTTGAAGTTTCCCACCCGCGGTCACGAAAGGTGTCAAAGTTAGTTTGGGAACGCGACGCAAACATAGAGATTGATGGCAAAAGTGCTTTCATTTATGTATTTTAGTCTCATTATGGCAGGCTATTCAGCAGGGGCGGGAAAGCTGGAAAAACCTGCTCAATCACACATGGACGTTTGTGACGAGCAACAACCGAATGCAGAGAAAACCACAACTAGTCCCAGGTTTGTATGGGCCATTTGGTGGGTCATTTCAGAAAACAAGTTGTGTTTCTGCAGCCCAGCCTGTCTGTAGTCTGTCTGCTGATGGAAATGTTAAACGAGCAGCGTCAATGGAGAAAGAGAAGGACGTAAATATTATGCTTACTGTTTGATAGGAATGCATGCGAGACCAGTGTGAGGTCTTAAAATATGATTTGCTTTTTCTTCTTTGACCCGCAATTGTATGGCGGAGAGTAAGTCAACACACATCCAGGGCTACATTTCTCAAAGAGACGTTATACGTCATTGGCGCGGCTCCCAACCATAATTCCCATGAGAATTCATTTATTCCACTGTTTAGTATTGATCTGCATTTTAGAAACATTTACCGCCTGGCAACTCTGTTTAGTGTGTAAACTGCAGGGCAAACAAACCCAACCACATATCATGGAGCCCTTTAATGGGGCCTGGGTAGTGCTGAGGAGTAACAGCCTATCCTATAATCTACATCAACTGTCTGTCAAGCAACATCCCCATCAACGTTAAGTGCAGAGGTCAGTGTGTAATCAGCACTTTTTTTCACATTTCTTTTTAGGAAATGCTCTATTTTAAATGTTCTAAACTTAATACAGTAAACCTCTTCCTGATTATTTACAGATTGGTCTATTAAGAAGTATCAAAAATTGTCAAATAAAAAAAAGAGACAGCTGAGGCCAACATATCCTGGCTTTCAGTGCCTATAGAATACGTCAGAGTCGCACATATGGGTACTTCACAAAATATCAAGGCCACGCCCCCTTTTGGGGGAAAGAAAACAGAAGCTCTCATTCATATCAATGCAATTTGATGTGTGTTTGGATCCTAATTTTGACAAGTTTGTATGCATTTATTTGTTGTTTAACAATCGTCGATGGAGGGTGTATAGGGGATATATCTGCAATCGCCGGTTGCTGGGCTGACGGTGGCAGGTTGGGAAATTTTAACATATAGCCCTATATAACCCTACTTGAGACTGATGATATTGCACCTCGTAGTCCCTCTCAGCATTGCTAACATCCGAGCCAATGCAGCCAATTACCCTCCCTATCCTGATTTCCCCCCTAACACCACAAAAAGTTTCTCCCCATCCATCTTTCCTCCTCCTCTGCCCACTTTCCCTCCTCCTATCTCATCCCATCCCAAAGGTAACTCAGCCCGTTGCCCCATACTCACACCAGCTCACCCCACCTGCCCCACCCAGCTCAATCATCCCCACCTCATTTGGCTCCTCGCCATGCATCTCCACCCTTTTCCTCCCCTCTTTCCTACACTCTACCCAACCCTTACCTTACCCCGCCCATGGCTACAGCTTGGCTGGGCCCGTTGCCCTGCGGTGCCCGGTGATAAATGAGAGCTTTCACACTCAGGGTTTGTCCTGGCTGCTCGCTCGGTGGGGAGCGGTTGGCACTGCAGAATTCCTGATGAGTATTTGCAGAGTTACAGTCACCTGAGATGAAGATGAGGAAGGAGGGAGGGATGTTGGACTGGAGGAAAGAAGGTAGGAAGAAATGGTGTAATAGGAGAAATAGAGGAAAGTACCCTATTGGCCTGAATATTTTCTCAAAATTCGGTTAGATAAAGTCGGGGTTGTATTATATTTGGAGACTGAACATTTATGTATTTACATCAGATATTCGTTCGAATGAAGAGACTGCCAGAGTAAAACCAGCTGCTCCAGAAACTGGTGCATTATGGGTTGTTTGTAACCTAAATGTTAGGCTAGCGAGTTGCTTCAAGTCTGTTTATAGTGCGTCCATTAGAGTTTGTCAGTTTTGTTAGACAAGTTCAACCTACAGGGGTTTCTTGTTTTAAAGATATGTTTTGGCTTTTTGCCTTTATTGATAGTACAGCTGAAGATTGACAGGAAAGGACTGAGAGAAAGGGGACGACATGTAGCAAAGGGCTGTGGGTCGGAGTAGAACCCGTGGCCGCTGCAGCAAGGACTTTAGCCTTTGTATATGGGGCTCACACTCTAATTGAGCTACAAGGGCGCCCCAACCAACGAGGGACCAACCAACATTGCCACCCCTAATGCATGGCTAAAAGCAGATTTTGAGAAAGTGGAGTTGGCTGAGGATCAGTGTTGTCTTTTATGAGGGAAAAGATGGTAAAAGGGAAGGCGTAGGCTGTGGCTGCCAATGAGTGGGGTAGTTTTTGTGGACCGACCAACCAACCAACCAACCACAGAGCGATCTATAGACTAGAATCGAGGTAGAAAGATCAAGGCGGAGCTCCGTTCATTCCTATGAAAGCTGCTCAGCGATGTATGAAACCAAATAAGCTCAAATGCTCGAAAAATCCCCAGATGAACGGCACTGCTACCGCTATACTTCCACACTGTTGGGCCCATAGAGCAGGCTCTTCTAGACTTTCCAAATGTTATCAAACCAAATGGATCTAATCCTGATAGTGAAACGAGTCATTTTGCGGGGGTTGTGACACCGAAAAACAAATATCCACAGATTTATAGACATCTCTTTCGCCATGTAAGTCTATGGGAAAAAGTGTTTTTGGGCCCATCACATGACGGACACCACAGTTGTAATACCACCGTTTGGCCACTATGTCAAATTGGCTTCAATGGTCTGCACTCTTCCTGAGAAAGACTTGATGGGGAGAGGACAAAGGAAAAGAGGACATAAAGAGAGGGGATGCAGAAAGTAGGATGAGGAAGAAGGGAGGGATGAAGTAAAAGGCAGGGAGGAAAAGGTTGTGATGGCTGAGGAGAGGCAAAGTGGCAGAAACAGAATACTTAAAGTACTATATACTTAAAGCAGAATAAGGAAGAAGAGTTGAAGAGAGTGGGTATGGACACTGGAATGGAAACAGGAAAAAAAAAAAACTTAAGGAGGATGAAGAGCAGTAGAGACACAGAGAGAACAGGAACCAGCCAATTGAGTTTTATGTCGTCTGGCTATGTCTGGTCCATTTGTGGTTCTGTCCAGCATTCCTCAACAGACCACTACAGGCCACATGAAGCACAGCGGCACCAAGTCACAGGAGAGAGCAGGTGTGCGTGTGCCTGATGGTCTTTATTCCGACAGGGCATGTTTACGCACCCCTGTCTGCTCCATCCCACTGCACTTCCACTGTGCACAGCGTGAAGTGGATTTATGGATGCTCTCCGAGCTTTTGCTTGACTTGTTCACTTCGGCAGCCGTTCTTTTCCAACCACCCATTCCGACTCTGCAGCAGATTCGAGGCGCATCTCTTACAAGAAGGTGGTCACAGCGGTGGTGCAGGCGGAGGGAAACCAAAAAGAAAACCGTCCCGTAGAAAACCTCGCGGCCAGGAAACACAGGATAATAAACCTTCCATGGTGTGTCTTTTTCTTACTACGTGTGTGTGTGTGGCTGCAACACTGCGCCTCCCGGCCTGTTATTCTTGCCTTCAGCTCTAATTGACGTGATCTTCCACCAACCAGTCAGGCCTGGTGCCAGTGTGGATGCATGTGGGTGTGTATGTTGGATGTGTGTGTCACCAGTGTTGCGGCGTTGGTTTTTAAGCTGTCGCCGCCGTGCGACTGCCCAACCATCCCACCGGTGACCGCTGGCAAGAACACATGGCATAACGCAAACACTGAGGTTGTAATCAGGCCAGCAGACTAGTATAGAGTCTTGTAGGTGGCACAATATATACCATACTGTAAAGCCTATGCGTGTGTGCCCCATCCAAGTACTATGGAAATAGATGGGCATACATCTGGTTGTGATGGGAAACGGTGGCTTTCCACCACTATAGCGGCTTGGCGAGCGGCTTCCTGAAGTTGGAAGGAAAATGGGAGTGTGTGGGAAATGTAGCATTGGAATGGAAACCATGATTCCGTAATTCACGGCAATGCAACGCTGCTGGCAATAATGCTTAATGACTTTGATGATGTTGATCATCAGTATTTACCAAACCAATTCAAGACGATGCAACGGTATCTTCTAGACTTGCACCACCACCATTTTGGATGTTTGGGAGATTTACAGTAAGTTCCAACCCTCAGCTGTAGTCTGGAGATTTGGATAATGACAGAAAGAATACAATCACAGATACAAGCGGCCTTTCGGACGTGAGAATCGGGAGGTCTGCGTACAACTTTATGATACCGACTATCCGATGATCACACCAACTTCACACAGAGATTGATCAGGTGTGTGGTAGTGAGAAAATAAGTACCTGACCCTTATAAGCACCCCATTCTCACTCCCAGCTCGTCAAATACAACAGCTTGGTCAGTGGCCCTCAGCATCTGATACTTACGCACAAGGCGTCGGTTTCAGTGCCTGTATGAGACGCACCGGGCTCTCAGAGCAACTGCTCGACCGCCGCGCTGAAAGATGATGTAGTATGAAGACCGACAAAGTCCACATAGGGATTAAAAAGATCGACAAAGTCCACGCAAGGAGGAAAGTTGAGGAGTTGGATGGGTCAAACAAACACAGGACTTTCAACTGGGAGAACGCTGTTCGTGTCCCATGTGAAACCAACAGTCAACTTTGACTTTTTTAAAGTTTCGTAAGCTATGTAAGGTAACTTTCTAAGGTATTGTTCCTTACATTACATTCTTAACTAATGCCACAAATGTAAGCTCTGTAACAAACTTATTTTAACCCAAACCACAAACCAAGTAGTTTTGTTTGAATCCACAACAGGACTACCAACTGGATATCTGAGTTAGAAGTGGTTGATGTAAGTGCTGATCTTGTCTCGTCTCTCTTTAACGGCGTCTCACACCACCTTTGAATTACGGCTGCGCGATTAATATTTAAAAGATTGTGATCTCGATTGAGGGATGTTCACAATCTCCTTCAACAATTCGGCCATATTTGCTTTGGAGAGTTACATATTTAGAATGAGTGCTCAATCAGGACTGCATGATTCATTGAAATAAAGATTGTGATGATAATATTGCTTGTACTGTCTGCATGAAGACAATATGGACTGCAATAAACATATCTTCTTTAAAAATTTGTGTCCCTAAGAATTGTGGGAGAAATTGCCCGAAAGAAGTTTGCCATATTATGCTGTTAAATACCACATATTGCATTAATCAGAGCGAAATATGAACGGTGGTAAACACATATTGCATAATTACACATCAAATTGTCTTAAAACGTCAACAAACGAAGGCCGCCATGTCAGATTGTGTTACTGACGTCAAATTGGATAAATCGGAGCTCAAAAAGATACCCGAATTTCCGACCTGTATTTCCAAGTTGGAGAACCGTTCAATTTGTTTTTTGCAGGTCGGAGCTGTTTTTTTCCCCCCTTGAGTTCCGAGGTGTCTTGAACGCAGCATTAATCCCTCCTTGTTAACGCCTCTGTGATTTATTAAGGAAGGTGCAGGTGTTTGCAGCTTGACTTATTTTCCCACTTTTATTGCTGAGTTCAAGTTCACACTATTCAAGCTGGAATTTCTTCTTCTCTTCTCTCCTCCATTCATCCACCCATCCCTCCTGCTTTCTTGTCCTGACCCCGACACTTCCTGTTCCTCTCCTTCTTCTTCTTCTTCACGTCGTCCTACACATCCGACATTTGACCCCCTCCGTGTTCTATTTTGAATTGTGGGGCCATCATCGCCCACCCGTTTTTTTGGGAGAGCCCAATAAAACACGGGCAGGGGGAGTGGATGAAAGAGGCCTTGTCCTGGGCGAAGATGAATTGAAGTGGACAATGGGACAGGACCTCCCCTTCCTTTGCCTCCATTCATTAGCAGAGTCACAGGTCGCCTTCAGATGTGTCGCTCCGTGCAGTTAAATGGCTGCTGTGTGGCCAATGGCAGAGGCACATGTGTGGATAGGAATTACACTTCTCATAAATCAATAGTTTGGAGGAGTCAGGAGTGCGATTCATTCATTCACATGGAACTGGCCTTTCTTATTTAGACTGAGAATCGCTCTCTCTTTCTCGTGACCATAGTGCTATAATTTCATTTTCTGTATCAAGAACATTTTGTATATGTAGGCCTGTCACGATAACTAATTTTGTTGGACGGCATATCGTTTCAGAAATAATTCCGATAAACAATATTATTGTAATTTAACCATTTTATGCCACCGATATAATATAATAGCATAATGATGCAAGTACACCCTTCTAATGAGCACTGAACTTTTAATTCTTAAGAATATTCAGACATTGGAATTGGAATGTGAAAAATATTAAAATATCCTCAATAAATAAAACTCTCACCATGTTTTTTTTCTGTTCACTCTGCTTAGCTGCTGTGGAAAAATTTTGATACTAGAAATGGATGCATATTCACACTATATTTACACCTCATCAGTGTTATTCTTCCTGGTCATCAACCACCGGTAGAGAGAGTGGATCATTTCAAATCCCTCAGGACTACAATCTGCTACTTCCCCAGAAGAAAGCTCACAAAATGCTATTCTTTTTAAGGCAGTGGAGGAAATTTGGAGTGTCAAAGGTTGCAATGTTACAGTTCTGCAGAGCGGTAATAAAAAGTGTGTCCAGCTTCTCAATAACTGTATGGTAATTCTACAGCCCACAAGAAAAAAAACTGATGGACAGAGTCGTGTGCACAGCTTCGAAAAAAATTGTCTGTTTACCAGTGGTTTATTTACTCAAGTACTGTACTGAAGTACACATTTTAGGTACTTGTACTTGAGTATTTTCCTTCCCTGCCACTTTATACTACAATACCTTTTTATTTATTTGACAATGAAATGAAAAGCTTCACATGCACTTTAACTTGTCACTTTAAAGGCATGAGCCATACGGTTGCACTATTGTATTTATTGTAATTGTGTCGACACTTCTTGTTGTGTGTACTATGTGATTATATGTTTTGTTGTTGTCGAGAACAACGAAACAAATTCCAAATCAACTGCAATTGATATGGAAATAAAATATTGAATCTTAAAGTAACAAATCTACTTTTACTGTAAATGCACTTGTTAGCAACCGCCTTTTTAAAGAGACGTAAAAGCTTTGAAATTCAATATCGAGGTATTTACCGACGTATTTTATGTAGATTTTGTAGAATAAAACGTTAAAATCTCTGAAGCTTGTGTTAACCACAGACTTTATTTCTGATGTCTAAACAAAAACACATTCAGAAAACACACTGACTTCCAGACGAGAGAACAGGAAGTGCTAAAATGCTAACTCCTTTCAGGGTTTTCAAACTACAAACTGATGCACCTTATTATGAAACTGTTTACTGAGGTAATAAATCAAGTCAGAAGCAGACTCATTTTCTCATTGACTTGTAAGCAACCGGACGTCTTTTTGCAGCGAGTGGAGTCGCCCCCTGCTGGTCATTAGAAAGAATGCAGGTTTAAGGCACTAACGCATTGGCTTCACTTTTCAGACCTGGAAGATCCATCCATCTTTTTATACAGTCTATGTTCTAAGTACAGTATGTATTTTATCCCTGTATAGGCTGTACATATATACATGCCAGTCTCCACACACACTCAGGGTGACTCAGTGTCATTTTTAAGGGAGGGGGAAGGTGACACTCTTTACGTAGGTGTGTGTGCTGTGACAGAGGCAGGCGATAATGAGTGATGTGCATTAGCCGTTGAGCAGCATGATCCAGGCTATATTTAGAGGTAATTGTGTTCTCGTGTACAGAGGGCTTCAGAGAAGGTGTGACTTTCAACAAAGTAGAAGTTCATCATATGTGAGTCACGGGGTGGCTGAGCAAAACAACCCCATTTGTCTCTCTGATTTCCTCATGACACCTTTTTCTGAAAATATGGATGTTGCTCGCAGGATATGAAAGCACATTATGGGATACATTAGATCAACACACTAATGAAAACCACATAATGGCAACTCTCGGGGATGGACTGTTTTCTCAGGTGTATGTGGAGCTATCGTAGGCTCTGTCTACATGTATCTGGATATTTTTATAAACTGATATTTTTCTCACCCGTTTAAAAAAAAAAAAAAATTACATCCACACGACCTGTTTTTGATATTTCTTTTTCCACATTAGAGCACATAAACACTCGCCGGGCCAGTAGAGGGCGATAAAGGCTGTGTTTGTTGCTAAGACAGAAAAATGTCTCAAACAAAGTTAATTTTCTTCTGATCTGTCCGTCTGAAAAATGTATTTTTGGTGTCGGGATGTTCAGGAGATATGTGGCTTCTTGTGAAAACTGGGTCCAGTATTTACTTTGGTGACTATGGGGCAAAAGGATCAATCATAATCTGTGTTCACATTCATTGGAATCAATAATCAATACAGTCAGAACTGCTGCTTGTCTCCTAAAGAGGCGGGGCCATAACTAAACACACCTGACACAGATACAGGAAATGACTGAGTTGTGGGGTCTCGGTTTTATCCGAGTCAAGTCACGAGTCTTTAACCTCCAAGTCCAAGTCGAGTCTCAAGCCATTTATTTTCTGTCAAGTTGAAAGTCATCAGAACAGTCTGGCTCACTGGACCACCGGTGCCTGGATAAAGCCTTACTTCCTGTGCGGACAGGAAGTCCCTCCCCTTTGTTTCTGTTCTCAAAGTCCCTTCTCTACGAGAAACAAACAAACAACAACCTCCGAGCTACAAGTTTTAAAGATTTGGGTCGAGTAATAAGACAGGCCTGCTGTTCTTTCTGTGAAGATCTACAAAGAACATGTCGCTGACGTTAGCATTCAGCTCAAAGCACTGCTGTCCCTGCAGAGCCCCGAGCGTGACTGGTCTTGTTTACCATCAAAAGAACTTCTCCTACGTGATATTGATCTCATTGCTGAGTATATTTACTTTACTATGCGTACTCAGGCGTCTGACTGTGCAGAGGTGAATGCCACCACGTGACAAACAAAACCGTGGTTGCATTTTGTCAGAGGCAAGAGGCCACAATCAATGACAGCAAAGTCACAGTGACACTCGCTGCAGAGAGCTGCACTGTCAAAGAAGCACTGTACACTGTACATGTACTGTAACGCTGCAGGTGTGTGTGCTGCACACACACACACACACACACCTGTATGTAACATTTGACACTTGTATTCATCTCTCTACCAAACTGCTGTCTTCACAGTTCAGGTCAGGTAACATCTGTTAAACAAATATCTAATCTCTCATGTGAGCGATTTGCTCAAAGTCCAACCCGGGCCAAAGTAAAAACTCATTCTTTGTTTTATAGGGCAGGGGTGGTCAAACCTTTGGATTGTGAGCCACATACAGAAAACTATAACAAGTCACAGGCCAAACAATAGTAAATGTATAGTTTTCAACACTGCAGGTGTTTCTCCATGTGCCATAGAAAAATCTTTTTCTATCAAAATAACTGAAACACCACTAAACAGTTTGACATTACAGTGTTTCTGTATCTGCTCTTGAATTTGATTTAAAGGAATTCAATCATTTTAAACTCTAATACAAATACTGTGATGCTATGTGTGAATGTTGTAAGTCTTTTATTAAAACAGGCAGAAATTGTAAAATATTGGTTTCTGTACCAAGAGGTTAAAAATAAACTAGAATTCAAAATAAAGGTGTTAATAAGAAAAAA
>JAOVVB010098996.1:0-13119 GCA_028570985.1 Heterobranchus longifilis | reverse complement strand
AGATCTGAAGAAGGCCCTCTCTCTCTCTCTCTCTCTCTCTCTCTCTCTCTCTCTCTCTCTCTCTCTCTCTCTCTCTAGTTGTGATCGTTGATGATGATGTTTCCTTTCATGGTCCCTTAGGCCATAAAACTTTACCTCATTAGTCAGTCATGTTCCAAAGTCCTCAGACAACAGCCAGGAAGGACTTTTTTTTTTTTTTTTTTTTAAGACTGGGTTCATCTACTTTTAGGTGGTCTTTGAAGTAACATTAGACATTTTGCATATTTAAAACATTAATATTCTTTCACTATCAGTGAACCATCTTACCATCCATGGGGTAGATCCTCTCTGTATTGACAGAACAGTTCCTGATGCACTCTCGTTCATTTAGGAAACGGTTGTCATTTCCTCCTTCGCCTTTGTATAGGAAAGGATTGCACTGATCTTTGATGGGGTCATAATACATAGCAAAGGTGAAGCTTGAGCCTTGTCCTTCATCATGTTCCAATCGACAGAAATCTGAAAAAAAAACAAAAAACATGTTGGATATGTTTTATTTGCAGAATGTGGTGCTCTGGTTTTCAGTACAGTATTGTGGTCTGAAGTTTGGCTACAGAGTAGGCTGGTAGGATGACCATGGCCATAGGTGTTTCAGTAGAAATCATCAGACTAATGTTTAACTAACCTCATCACCAGATACCCACTCCCTCTTTTTATGACGGCAATAAAAAGTGTCATTTATGTTCAGTCCTCCCACCCTTCATAGATTGCAGAAGGGAAGTAGTTTCAATCGGTTCTTTTAAGATCAGATTTTTTAACCCAAAACACACTTGATTTTGGAGGGAAACTAACTGGCTATACCTAAATGCTCAAAATGTGCGCCACTCATTCAATCAATCATTTTGCACAGCGGTGAGGTGAGATGAAGTTGCAGGCTGACATAGTTTCAGCTCATCATGCTCGGGCTCAGACAGAAATGATCTCAGTGTTTAAAAGTTTGGAATTATAGAGGAAGGAATTGTCCAGTCAGCTTAGCACAATCGTTAGCAGTGTGCAAATAACATTTCCAGGAGAGTAAACGTACAGTAAATACCATCTGTTCTTTTTTTTTGCTCACAGCTAAAGACAATCATTGTTGGCTTCAGTTGCAAGCTACAACATGAACATAAAGTCAGTAAAAAACAAAGTAAAATACAGTTATATCCTGCTGACAGATGCAGTCTAGAGTTATCTAATGTCCCGTCAAACATCTATTCCCATCAAGTCTATTGATTTCTGATTGAACTGTATATGATTCAACGTAGTTTATTTAGTCTTCCGCCAATGTAACCGCCATGTTGCTCTGAAAGGACTGAAGGTGAAACTTTATCTCCTTGATTCAGTTTCAGTAAAACTGAAACACTGCATTTAAGTGAAACATTGACAATCAAACACAAGATATGTAATACAAAATATTTTCACAGTTCTGTTTGGAAAAAAGAAGCAACATACAAAGCTAACACTTGATAATTGTCCCTAAAGATGAGCGCGTGTGCTAATAGCCTGTAAGCTTCTGTTCTATAAACCGTCGGTTACGGTTCTAAATGAAGAAGAAAACAGTTTCATGTACCTGGAGGATTCGAATGGCAGATGTAGAATGCAGCAAAAGCAAACCCCAAAAACAACAGGTGCTTCATCTTGCTGCTCGTCTTTGTGCAGTCTGTCCTGGAGTGAGTGACGGTTGTAAACTACAGTGGGAGTGGGCTCTCACTCCTGACCTTTGGACCGACATTTCCCTAACTGCAATCGAAACAAAAGTTAACGGCAGGAATAGACCTCTTCCTCTTTTTATTACCTTTATTATACAGTAGGTAAGAGGTTTTCTTATATTAGGGCGTAACCAGATATAAATTCCATATACCGATCAATATGCAATAGCGTGTGATAATATTGCTGTTGTTGGGTGTAATGTTGAAACACCTCACTTCATTCAGGCTCCAGTTACACATGATATCTGCTACATACACAAATTAGCATAGATTAGCATATTTTTTTTAATTTCATGGAGCACATTAAGACCGTATGCATCAAAACTGAGATTACCTGATGCAATTTAAATGACTGCAAATGCAACCTAACCTTTTGCAGAAGACTTTGTAGAGCACATTTTTTAGAAGTTCAAATGTTCCTGTCATAGAGTTACCTCAGGGAGTTACTCTATCCTCTTATTTTGTCATTTTCACTGAAATACTCAAGTCAGCTTGCCATTCTGACATCATAAGACTTTCATCTTTAATGTGTGATAATCCTCATCATCAGCCTAGCTGAAAGAAAATAAACAATTTATTATTATGTTGTCTTCTATGAAGTTAAGTAGCTGTAGATAGATAGATAGATAGATAGATAGATAGATAGATAGATAGATAGATAGATAGATAGATAGATAGATAGATAGATAGACGGACGGACAGACGGACAGACGGATGGATAAAGATAGATAGATTTGTCATCTTAAAATTAATGTTCACATTTTTTGTTTCAAGTTTCCACATAATTGTGTTGCATATTAGAGCATGATTGGCATGATTTGCAATGTCACAACATCATGCTTGTATCTTAAGTTCAGATTTAAGGTGAGCACAGAGAAAGTTTCCCTTCTTAGCTGATGAATGAAACCAAGTTCTGCTCTTGCATCATTCGGCAGCGAAGCTCAAAGTGAAGTAACCACACAAAACACATTTTTGAGTGGAGGGTGGTTTTTAGAGGAAAATCTACACAGGACTATGAAACTACAAGATTAGCAGTATTTATAGGCTATTTATTCCTTTTAGGGCTTTTTTTGCCCCATAAGGTCAGCTTTGACTTGTAACCCCTAGTTGCCTGCACAGTGGGCACCAGAGCAATTAAACAACAGGGTTTGCAGAAAGTTGGGGCAAAGAGAGAAACTCATTTAACATGCATTTTACAGTGATAGTTACAGGTATGTTATCGAGCCCTTGCACCGCACCTGTCAACATTTGCAACCCATCTGTCTTTCTGTTTTTCTTCTTTTTTTTTAACCTGTCATTGAATCAGAAGTGTCGCACATCTCCCTATAACAACACTGGCGCACGTGCATGCTGCCCACAATTTCCCGCACATTTCGTCCGCCGACAGCTCGAGCCCTAAATGAGTGACTTTATGGGATGCAACCGCATCCCATAGAGCTGTCACTCTGGAGGCTGGTTTTGTTGTTGCTGTGACGTCAGCAGCGCGAGCTACAATGGAGCTGACAACATGAGTATAAAAGCCGGTTTGAAGGCTCGTGCTCTGGTGCTGCACGCGGCTGCTCTGCACCGGTTATCAACAGACTACTGCACGAGGGAGGGCTCATCAAGATGCACTTCACTGCCATCCTGTTACTACAGCTGACTTCCCTCGCTGTGCTGCATGGTAAGATATTTGATGAGTGCAAAAAGTATAGGATGCAAATACTTTGGATGCACTTTTAGATTTGCGTTAAGAAGAAAGAAGAAAATATTTGGGCCATTTCAGCACTTTGCAGGGTCATTTCTTGAGCAGAAAAGATGCTTCATGGTGGCTCCATCCACCTGCACGTGCTCTTTCTGAAGAATAAGGGTGGCACTTGTCTCTGAGATGAATACTCTGGATGATTTGTTTTATTTATAAAATTACTATTATGCTGCACATTTTAACATGTGTGAATTATTCTAAAATATTTGAATTAACAGTGAGACAAAATTATTTTCTGTCTGTTTCAGGTGCCAAATGGACATACAATGGTAAGTCTGATAATATTTCCTCACAGTTTGCCAATGGTATAGCCTAGATAGGAGTTCCCAAACTTTTTCACCTCAAGGACCCCTAAATTGACATGAGTTAGATCATGGACCCCCATTTGATAAGATTTTTGTCCCAGGGTCCCCCATCGGATATATTCTTGCTTTTTGATGTTTTATTACAGAAAATGTATGAAAATCAAAAACAGTTCTGTCATTGTGTTGCTTATGGATGGAATTATAGTGAAAATAAATAATTACCCTGGAATCCTTTCAAGACCCCACTTATATGAACTACTGCTATAGATCATAAAAGGGATATTTTCTTTCTCCTTTATTTATATATACATTTATTTATTTATTTATTATTTATTTATTTTTGACATCCAATGTTCACCTTTGGTGCATTTGCAGTCCCAGTCGATGTGCACTTGTGTGTCTTGGTCACTCACAGTGAGAGTGTTATAATTCAATCTGATGCAACTCTCTGATCGGCAATAACTCTGAGTCAGAGAATATGTCACTGTTGTTTTGCCCTGACAGCAGTGCTTAGAGCTGACAATGCTGCCACATAATAAGATAAAAAGATAACAATATATCGAATGATTTCTCATTAAGAGAAAAAACCCTTTGTGACCCTTATTTGACCTCCAAAGACATTCCCCCCTGCACCTCATGTAACCGTAGAGTTTATTACAGACTCTGAAATTACATTTCATAGAGTGTAAGTGGCTGGCTGTCTTTGTCTCATGCCTTAAGTCTGGGCAATGACCATGTCTTACATAAACTGTGCTCGGGCTTGACACTGTGTCACTGCTGTTGCATTCAGGGACTAAATGTTAAAACCAATAAGTAGGCAGTTGAAGCATTTCTGTGCATTGTTCTTGACTAATTCTTCATACAAATATTAAACACACTTTTGTTGCTAGAATCACTGGTCAAACGTGTCCTCTTCATAAGATAACTTCACAGTGTGCAAATTCTTTCACAGGCACACTGGAGATGAATAAGAAAAGATTTTCTCTGTATAGTAATTTAGGGTCAAATAATTATAGTTAGATGAAATTATACTTGTTTAATTTGGACTTCTGAGAGACAATTACAGCATTGGCTTGGCATTAATGGGAGCAAATGGCCTTTTGTGGATTCTGCTCACACAGCTGCTCGTCTCCTATCTGTGGACATTTGGGAAATGGAAAAACAAAAAAATGAAAAATTAGATTAGGAAATATTCTAATTTATGAGTCAGTACAGGGGACTAGCTTAACAATGTGATAATAATAATGATTTTGCTGTGCCTGGCCTTGTACATGTACAGTAAAAATTATACAGTGCATTATATATACATTAATCAAACAATGCTTACACAAAACCTGCTATTTTAATGATAACAAATTAACTAGGAGTCAGTGGAAAGGTTTGTACTGAGGAAATATGTATGTATATATATACATAAATACATACATAATGGTGCCTTCTGTGTTCAGTCCAATGTTCAATTTGTTCAATAAAATATTTTATAATAACTTCCTTTCAGTTTTGTTTTTAAATTCAACATGCAATTTCTTGTATTTTAGCAGTATACTGAAAGCAGCAGAAAGGCACAACTGATGTACTGATAAACTGTTTATTTATCGCAAGTAATATTGTTATCGCAATATTCAACAACGTTATCGCATATTTTCGTCATATTGTGCAGCCATATATATATATATATATATATATATGGCCTCTTTTGAAGTGCAGCATGGTGGATTTCATGCTCAGTTAGAGTCAAACCCTGGAGAGGCATTGTGTTGTATGCAGTAGTAGTAGTCAGTAGTCTTGAGGGCTGGTAGCACTTTCTGTTGACGGGAGCGCAGCTGAGTCATACGATTTATCTCCACCTCAACACTCCGCCCTCTGGCAATGAAACTTAACATTGGAGTAAAATAAATGATGTACATGATGACTGTAGTTTTCTCACCCTGCTCTACTATTTCTTTTTACTCTCACCATTATAGAAATCTTATATAAGATCATTTTTACATAGGAACGGCCCCATATTTCTTTAAATGGACAGTTCACACCAAAATCAAAAATACCTATTTTTCCTCTTACCTGTAGTGCTATTTATCAATCTGGATTGTTTTGGTATGAGTTGCAGAGTGTTGCAGATATCGGCCGTAGAGATGTCTGCCTTCTCTAGAATATAATGGAACTAGATGGCACTCGGCTTGTGGTGCCAAAAAATACATTTGAAAAACTCAATGTCTCTTAAGCAACCATGACTCAAGATAATTCACAGACCTTGCTGTGAGCATTTTCATGTAGGAACTGTTTTCTTTTTTTTGTGATTTCTTTTTTCTAAAGAATATCATTATTGCAATAGAAACATCAAAAAAATACACTCAGAAAAAGGAAAAACACAAAATATGCAAAATGCAGAACAAAAAGTCAAAGTACCAAAACAAAATTGAGAAAGAAGAGGGGAAAAAAGGCTGAGTGAATAAAAAAAACAAAACAAGCATCACCCCTTCCCCTGGACTCGCACACACGCGCATGCACGCACACACGCACGTACGTACACACACACACACACACAGTGTGTATTTTGTATTTTGGGGTGAACTGTCCCTTTAAAAATAAAAACTCACAGTCATGTATGTTCTACCAAGGACTGCCAAGGGGCCACCAAAGGCCACCGAAGGCCATTATTAAAGGGCAACTGGGTTTAATTAAAACAGCAAATGAAGTGGACACTGGGTAATTATAGCCATAAGAGTAACTTTCTTCCTTATTATAGGGAGGGTTTGCCTAGATTGAACTTTGCTTCTAACAAGTATTCAGTGATTTCACAGCTGATGCCTTCCGGCATGTCTTGTACAATCAATCCACATTTGTCTGAACTGACAGTGGGGGCAGGCCTCATGCTGCATCATTCATATTTAAGCTGGCATATGGTGAATGGTGGATTTCTTCATGAATTCTGAAGACATAATGAATCAGTGCAAGAAGTGATGAGAGCTCTGGTGCATTCAAGGCCTTTCTATTCCGCTACAATTATGTTATTTCGGATCTGATGGGGTCCATTCATCGCTATTGGTCTCACTTTATACTGAGCACCATGTTTGAAAAGCTCTGCATGGATCGTTACACTCAGTCAATACACTGAATGAAAAATATTCCCAATTTTATTTTCTTCATTTTTCATGAAGGTTTTTTCTCTCTTGTATTATCCCCGAGGCCAGTGTGCCTCTGCAGACATGCCGTTTAGAGATATCCTCATGCAGCTGAAGTCCCTTTGTAAACTGTATGATATATCTGTATCTGCAAATGTGGCCGTTTCCTGTGTCCTGTGCTTTATAGAAACCTTTAATTTGGAGACAGACAGTGTTCTCACTGCTCTCCCCACAAACAACAGCCTGGTTCTCACTCCCGCTGTCTTAGAAAGGGCCAAGAGCGAAGCCACAGGCCTCTCCCATGCCGCCGTGTACATACATAATAATACTTCACTTTGATTACAGATAAAATGCTCAGTGGGCCAAGGACAAGCTGTGGCCCTCTCAGAGCCATCCCATATTCCTCACACAGGGGAACACTTTACTCATTTTCAAATGGGACAATTTAACTTTTAAAAAGACATGCAATGTATCCACACGAGTATTCTGAGGTGCAATATACTTTTTGGATGAAGAATTAGAATATGTAGTACCACTGAACCACTGAAGTCTTGAACGTTTGGAAAATGCTTAATTTTAACCGTTATGTTTTCAAGGTCAGGCATATTTTAGAATTTGAATATATTTTCAACATAATCTAGTGTTTCATCTACACAATCAGTCATGCAATTTAAAATATTTGAATATTTGAAATGAAACAGTCCCGTCATCATATTTGTTTGTCGTCTCCTGGCGTCTCAGACCAGACACGAGCGGACCCTAACCCTAAATGAGAAAGTAAAAAGAATTGAATGAGTTGTCATGAGCTCTAAACTTTTCTAATGTAAATATTCTTCTGGGCTAATCTGCTCATTTTGTTAGTTTGGTCCTTTTTGTTGTTTGATACAGATATTGCTGTACTTGCTGTAATATGCAAACATGTCAAATGTTTTTGAGTGGAAATAAATACAAGTTAATATGAAGAGCTGGTAAAATAGACACATTGTCAATATACATTGATTGCTGTGGGAATAAATTAATTCTGTAAACTTTTATGTGATGATAAAGGTGTCGAGAGTCTGGAAAGTTTTGCTTTAGATACCTTGAAAGTGCTTGAATTTTACTCTTAAAAAGCTGCAGGAACCTTGTTATTAAAATTGTGAAAATTACATTTGGGGTACATTAAGGCACAGACATCTCCCAAAAAATGTTTTATTGTTAATAATTGACATTAATGATGTTGCAGGGCCTGAAGGAGAGCACCACTGGCCCAAGCATTATCCATACTGTGGTGGAGCGTTCCAGTCTCCTATAGACATCAAGTCAGAGCTGCTGAGGTTCGACCCAACTTTACGTCCAATTGAGATTCAAAACTACGACCTGTCGCCCTATGAGCAGCTTACACTTGGAAATAATGGACATTCTGGTGAGTATAAATCATCAGTGTTATCGACTAAATACATAATAAGGTGCAGCAATACAAGTAAATGTGTATTTTAAACTAATTTCATCACAGCTAACAAAACTATGCAAATATTTAACTTTAAGTGCGCACTATATTATGTTTGGTTTGGGAAATTCTTCAAATCAAAGTGATGCTCTGGTCAACGAAGTATTCATTGGAAATGGTCCCACATAAATGTGGAGCGTCTGTGGCGCTGTAAAAATCTAATTTCTGGGTCAACCTAAAGAAAATGATAGGAGGATCTACTCTCTACATCTGCCACAGCAATTTTCCATAATCACTCTCTTATTATCTTAGCTGCCCTTTCAATCAAAGGTTTTTGTCTGGGAAAATATGAGCAGCAGAGATTACTCATCTGTTCCGTCTCTATATCTAGTCTGATGCATCTTAACAAAAGAAACCAGCTTCAGCTTATTGTCCGATATGTAAACAAACATAACACAGTCTTACATTTATTTGCTAAATATAGCAATCAGAACATAGACAACCATGCCCGTGTGCCACAGAAAAATAAATATTTGGATCACTTTGACAGGGGAATATGATTATTCCATCAAATTATAGTTTGTTGAATGATTCAGTTTTGTTTGAAGTGTGTGTGTGCATAATTTTCATATACATGTGCATCATTTTCCCTCGCACTTAGCGATATATTGTATGTTGCCGGGAGTTGTGGAACTCACATGCACACACATACATGTGTAAACATGTGTAAAATAATTGTAAATATTGTAATTTTTATGATTTATATGATCATGTCACATGTATGAGAATGTCACTATTTAATGATGATGATATGTTATGATTTTGAAGTAGAAAAGCCCAACCAGGGATGGGGGGCTGCAAATTTATTTATGTATGTATGTGTGTATTTATTTATTTATTTATTTGGAAAAAAGAGAGAGTGTATATTAATCAACATTCCAACAAATGTAAATGTACCTGAGTTAGCTCATTATTAGTCCCTTTTGCCAGATGTTGTTGGGCAACCTATAAAGAGTAACACAATAAGTGCAATAGTTAAAAAACACACTACAATATGGTAAAAAAAAACCCAAAAACAGCATAAACAATGCATATAAAATCCAATTAAACAACATGAGCGGACAGATAGCAGATGATACGGTCACAGTACAGTCTTAGTTTGAAGTTTTGGTTTTAGAAGTCATGTTAAAGGATAAAGCTGCATCAGTGTTGACGTTGTTGGTTCTCAATTTTTCTTTTTAGCATTCCACTTAAATGAGCCTGGGCTAGAAACCCTACATGCAATACACCTGTAACCTGTTACAATGTTGTTGTTGTTTTTTTTGCATTGTCCCTGACAAACAAATAAATAAATAAATAAATAAATAAATAAGATAACAAACAGTTTCAGTCAGAGTAAAGTGAAGTTGTGTGAACTGTGGCACTGAACAGTATTCTGCAGAACTGCTGTCATGTGTTTGTTTCTTCAGGCATGATATAGAATTGTCTGTAGAAATGTCAGTGACAAACGAACGTAATGTCTGCCTCGTGTTGGTGACGACGCAGTGGCTGTAATGACGGTGTAAGTAAACCAGACGTGCTTATGTGTGCATGCCTGGTGGACCTCAACGCCACAAGCTGAGCGGCATCATCAGCATGACGTGTGTCTGAAATAAGCTGACAGAGGTTTTTCACATGTAAACATTCGTCACACACTGACGAACATGCGGCAAGCGCCTTGCGTCACTCCACCATGAAGTAAACGTATAGTTAGAGCACAGAGAAGGCCACGCTGACTTCCTCAGTTTAGATAAACTTTCTTGATCCCCTGATGTTAACTGAAGTAACGGCGTCACGTCTCTTGATCCACAGTGCAAATATCACTGCCCCGTAAGATGCACATCTCCAGCCTGCCTCATCGTTACACTGCAGCTCAGCTTCATTTCCACTGGGGCTCCTCCAGCAGACCTGCCGGCTCCGAGCACACGGTGAACAGTAAGCAGTACGCAGCAGAGGTAAACAAGCACTTCTTACTACCCACTACTGATGTAAAAGATGCTGATGCAGGGTTTTTCCTGGCTCAGAATGGGCCTTTAGGGGGGTCACTACGCACAAAAGTGTGAAATATATCGGCTGTGGATGAGAGGGGAGTTGACTGTTGGAAGTCAAAGACGTCGTATTTAAATTTATGTTCTACTTGTTCAACAGTTTTTTGATAAACTGATATTAAACACATTATGAGAGGATTTGATTTGCTATTTTTATCCTCGCTTCTTAGCATTTTGGTTCTGGTGATTTTCCTTTACAGTTCTGGCGGCTAAAACATCTTGTCACATTTACTCTAGTACAATTTCTACAATACTTACTGCCTCTACCCTGGAAATTCAAAAAGTGACTCTACAACGCAGAAAAGTAACATCATGGCCGAGAGGGCTAAGACATGTCCACTCACTCCTCCACAGTCTGCAGAGCTGGACTTCCTGTGTAGCCAGTGGATATGTGGACCAAAACTTCCTCATCCATGCGTCGGCCATTGTTTACAGTCCGATTAGCACTTGAGACACGAGAATGGAGTTGGAGTTGAGAGACGACATCTCGTCAAACAGATATCTGCATGTGAATGCAGATAAATAACAACAAAAAGCTAAGAAAAAATTGTCATGCAACAAAAGCTGGTTGGAGGGTTTAGTTACTCTTTAGGTAAAAGTTTGAATGCAGAACTTTTACTTTAATGTATTTTATATAGTAGTGTCGCTACTTTTACTTACTGTAAGTAAAAGATCTCAGTAGTTCAGTAAAATGTCAGTGTGTGGTTAGTTATCAGCAATTAAACAGGTCTTTTACTTGTCTGCATCGTCAGGTGACAGCATCTCTGGCTCCAGACAAATGATAATACATTACGACTTAAACGTGTGACATTTGATTGGCAGAGGAATCAGAGATGCTGATTCCCTTCAAAGCTTACAGACGCTGCTCACGCTCAAAAGCTCTGCATCTGCATATTATTGTTCCAGTTTCTTGGCAGACATTCAGTTGACATCCACTTGCCAGTCAGACAGTTTCGGAAGACGCTTATTGTGCAGCTTTTATTTTATTGTGTGATCGACTGTAAAAGTACCATTGGATGCTTGTATAAAACACAATTAAAGAGGCGTAGAACTTTAACAGTAAACAAGTGAGTCTTTAAAATGGCATTATAAAGAGAGGACAGTTTAGGTCATAGTTGGGTTTTTTTCTAAATAAATCCTACCTATCAAATTTAGCATATTTTGTCACTAGTTGCACACACTAGAAAGCAAAGACATAACTCCTGTCAGCCTCAGGATGTACAGTATGACAACGTGTCTTATTTCTGCAGGATTTAAGGGGATTAGAGAACCAGACTATTATATGCTTTGGTTTTCAACCACCCTTGGAAAGGAGGCGCTGCCTGTGCTATTTAATGCGTCAAGCCCTGTAAGCAGTTTTCACACAATAGTTTGCTCCATTTACTTTGGTACTTGAAGTAAAGCAGACAGTGAAGTTTAAAAGAGTCTCTTTTACGATATAAAACCAAAATAGGATAATTCTTACAGAATTACAGTGGGTAGGAGCTGAAATGGTTGCAACCTGTGACCATGCAGCAGCTGCAGCCACATGTGAGCTGCTGTGGTTTGACCTGAAGTTCTGAGTGGACACGTCGAGAACGAGCATCTTTTCAAGTCTGTCCAGACTCCAGAACCACAGATCCCTGATGACATGTTGTTTTGGAGAGATGGAATGATGGGAAATTGAACATTTCCCAGAAATAGTGCAAATGCTTACCTTGATTCCCAAGACAGAACAAAGTCCGTAAATACAATTTCATCATATTTTGCCAGAATGACTAACATGCCTTTGTGTTGTGCCAAATACACAACACAATACCGTCACCAAAACAACTGGCAGTCTGGTATTTATTTATGTGCTGCAATACTGTAAAACATCAACAGCGTTTCTTGTGTGTTTTTGATTTCCCACCAATATTACATCCCCTGAACACCACCTGCTATTTGCAATCCAATTAACATCTACTCTGCACGGAGCAGGTGTTTTTTTTTGTTTATTTAGTTTATTTAGCGACAACAGTTGGCAGCAAATTAGTTTTTCTAAAAGATGGTATAAAGATGTAATCTATGGTCTACTCTGCTGAAAGCTCCCTGAAACTACACTTCATGGTGTTCATACAAAGGAAATGTAGGAAAATATTTTAGGAAAATAATAACAATCTAATAATAAAAACAGATGCACAGCAGGTAATTGTATTTCAAAATAAGGTTTTGACTAATTTTTTTCTAACCTAAATATTTAACATATTTACAACATTAAATAATAACCAAAAAATAACAGTTGGAAAATACACATTTCTTATCTGTTGCAGCCCTGATTCATTTGTAATTTCATTCCAGTGTCGCAGTTTTGAGTTTTTTTGTATAATGCCCTTTTTCCCCTATTTTCCTTCCAAGTGTGCTTCTTGTTTTTCCATTAAGTAGATTTCTTCAACAATTATAAGTCATTGGTCCTGTGTCCTGGGAACTATTTCTCCCATTTTTAAGTTGCTAACAAGAGTATTTTATATCTGTTATACTTTTTACTTACTAATTATATAATATATTATAATAAATATTAAATATTCTAGTATCTGTTATGGCACTTCACATACTATTTTCTAAAATGTTTCCAAAAAATATATGTGATCCACATCAAATGATCCACATTTTCTTCTGTTACTGCTTGAGTGTTATTGTCAAAATTCTCCTTTCTATTTACTTATCTCTCTTTTCTTTCACAGATG
>JAOVVB010098986.1:0-13120 GCA_028570985.1 Heterobranchus longifilis | reverse complement strand
ACACATCGTCCTGCTGCCCCGAATATTCATCGAGCACCAGATGAGTATTTCGTCCTGTTTGAGTAACATTTGCTAAAAACTACAGTAACCAGCTGTGAAATTAAATACTGTAGCTACAGATTTGTGACCTGATTTTAAAGATTTCCGTCTTCGGTAGGAACGAGTGGAATAGTTTGTTTTGGTGTTTTCATGGAATCCGTTTACAATAATAGATCATAAATAATAAATAAATTACTATAAATAATAAATAAATAATAAATAAATAATTAATAGAATCATGTCAGTCTTATCCTTTAAACTGACCAAACTATGACCCATCTTCATTCAGGTAATTCAGATACAAATGTTGAAAGGTAAATGGTGCAAAATCAGTGATAATAAATGTTGATATTATATATAAATAGTCAACAGTGAGCTAAAACAAAAATCTTTACAGTATAATGCAGTATTTCAACCTTGTTCAAAAATCACATGGACTGAAAGAATGCTGTTCATTAGGATTTTATTTTTTGGAGGCAAATCAATGAATATATGTACTTTATACAGTATATGAGGAGCACATCTCTACAGTTTTATAATGTAAACAATCTCTGAAGAGAAATGTATTCAGTTTAAAAGGAAGCCATAGTCTTCTGTTTTAAACTATTTACATGAATTAAAATATAATTTATAACATCAGATACTTCCGCTTCTATGAAACTAGATTTTAACAATTCAAAAATACTGAAATGCCTTTGTCTCCACATTCTCAAGACATATGAAATCACACAAAACGGAGAAAAAAAAAAAAAAAAAAAACACCATTTAAAGACATCCAAACTAAGTGGCGTATAAATAAAAAAAGAAACGCAAAATAAAACCAACATATGTAAAAATATAAAATCTCACTAGCAGTATTTACCTTTTTTGTTTTACCAAAAAAACTAAGTTAAAAAAGAAAAAAAAACAAATCATTCATGTGAATTTGATAGTCATTAGATGTAAATAGACAATAAAATCAATAGAAATGAAAAACAACAAAAACAATGTATGCCCTTTATGTCAAAATATTTTCTTCCACCAAAAAAACACCCACTCACATTTAGCAGATTTTGACAGTTTGCAGTCCCTACTAAGTGCCTATTTGACATCACTGTTGCCATCAAGTTTGACAGGTTACCCATTAGTTTCAGTGTATTGTACAACTGTTGATGCTGAAATGATGTTGAAACCAGTTTTCAGATCAAACATGGAATCTGAGACCGGTATTGTAAGCACTCCTGTCTGGGTAGGGGCTAATTTGATGGTGTAGCTAGTTGACAGATACATTGTTTTCCAAAACTAAAACAGTAAGTGACATAAAAAACAAAGAAGTGTTTTTAGTGGGCCATGGCATCGGAAACATGACATCTATAAAACTGAATCTGACGTGGCCGTCGTAAAACGTCACATTTTCCCACGAGCCACACTCTTTATTGTTGAAAGTTTTATTTTTTTTGGTCAACTTGCCTATCAAGTTTTATAGTTTTCTTGCCATTTTCCATTTTTCTGAAATGAAGAATGGAAAGAAAGGTATTGCATTCTGACGAGGGGTAATTCCCTTTGGAAGGATTGTTTTTTTTTTTTGTAACTTTTTATTTTTATTTTTTTGGATCGTTGTCCATCGACCTAGGACCTAGACCAAGCGGACAGCAGTTTATTATGTTGAAATGTGTCAACGTGTTCTCAAAACACTGAGGAGAATGGTCAACATCAAAGTTTTCTATAAGAAAGTATATAATCATCTAGATATCTACACAAACACACAAATATATATTCATATATATGTATATACCTTTTTATAATATGGCTATTGAAAAAAGTTTTAATTACGTCAGTAATTATTTAATAATAAACCACGTTGGATTGGAAAGGAGTTGAAACAGTAATAATAAAAGCTAGTGGTAGCTTTGTTTTCCCCCCCCCGATTGATTTTTAAGGCTTGCCATGATGAAAAATGGGGTTGTTTCGACCTCTAGAACAACGGAGGCACCCTCGCAGGCACGGCGGCAGCCACTCTAGAAATCCCACCACCTGCTTTCACTCTCGAGATTTCCTCAAACAAGCGGAAGTCTTGATTTTTGGATTATATGTTAGAAAGTACGCTCTTCCTCTACAAAGATAAAGCAACAGGCTAAACAAGAGCTAGCTTTGCCACGTACGATATTTGTTTAAGTGAAAAGGTCAGCAAAGATTTTGCTGAGAAAGGTAACGTTTTGGTCTTCAGTAAGAACAACTAAATCGGAAAACTTTCCACATGAGTTTGAAGGCAAGTTTCTCCTCACATTCACACCCTTGACTTCCACCCTGCCACACTTTCTCGTGCACTACTTCATGTTTTATGCGGCATTCACACATTTGTGGAATCGGGCTTTATGGAGGCTCTGTCCTGCTTTAGTTCTGCACAATCTTGCAAACAAAAAACTCTTAACGCCACCCAGAGTCTGAGCCAGTAGGGCTGGTCTGAACCATCTGGGTGGAATAATTCTCACAGTGATTTTTTGGCAAAGTATTCAACTCCAGTGTTATAAAATATGTGACAGCGTTGCAGCGGTGGTAGCTTTCTGTGTGTTATCACTCTATTAGAAAGCAAAATTAAACATTATACTTCAATCTGATGCTTCTCTCTTATTATTGACCCTTTGTCTTTGAATTAGTGTGAATAATAGCTCAGATTCAGGTTATCTATTACTGGCAGTGACGATACAGTGACGATACATTACATAAGATGTACTAATGTTTCCATGAATGATGTAACACAAAGGTTTCCTCTGTACATATAATCTAAAGAATGAATACCATGTTTGTCCAGGTATTAAGAAATTCAATAAACTAAATATAGTATGAGGCGTAGGGTAATACCACCGTTCATACATACATCGACATCACCTTTGCAGCAGGTGCATTGTATTGTTGTAGAGATGATAATTTTAACAACTTTTCTGATAAACTTACAGTCTGAGATATATTCCTACCAATTATACAACACTAGGGGTGTATTACTTTGCCACAAATCACTATTGAGAATTATTCCACCCAGATGGTACCAACGGCCCGAATTTGGGGTCCTGGCTCACGGACTACCAACTACTTGGACCATAATACCATTCTCTAACTTATATTTGATTGTAATTGATTTAATCCAAATGCTTCCCTGTTGGGATGAAGGAGAGGTGCAGCAGTGAAACTGGGATTTCTACAGTGTCTACCTCATCTGTAATCAACTAGTGTGAAACTTGAACTGGGTCAAACCAGCGACAACTTGCTTTTTTTTTCTCCTTTTCCTCCCTCCCACATTCCTTTACCAGTCATACATGTATAGTTATTGGCTGTTACTGTAATACAAGTAAGTGTAACTCAGATCTGAGCAAACCTGTGCACCATCAAAATGTGGTAACAGCGTAGTTACAATGGCTTCCTTTCAATGAGAAGAAAAGACTGTGAAGATATTTCACTACTTGGGACGTTATTTGTGCAGGAGTATATCGGTACGTTTTTGTATACGTGTTACGTGTTTACGACGCGACTAAGCACATTCTTCCGGTAGTTTTTGTTTTTATGATTTTTTTTTGGATTTTTTTTTGTGTTTAACAGCAGTCTACACACAGTACAGTAGCCTAGTGGATCTGCAGCTCAAAGATTGCCCGTGTTGTAGTTCAACAACCAACCACACTCTGCACATTAGTACCTCAGTTTTTCGGAAAGGCTGTCTTAAAGATAAGATTATTATGTATTGCATTTCAAATTGCTTTTTAAGAAAACAGGAAAACATAAAAAAATATTTAGTCATTTCATAAACAGCAAAGAAATAGTGTGATAGTCTAAAGGGATACTTGTATCTTTTTTGTCTTTCTATTACAACAGTGTTGGACTTTGTGTGAAGTCATTTAAACTTAATTTTCCCCTTAATTTCCTCCCTGTACTGAACAAACATTAACTCATTGGAACTAAACCCACCTGACCATCACCTGTCTGATTAGCAATCGACTATGACCCGCCACTTTTTTAAAAAACACACAATACATTTTATGTTTACAACGAGGCATAGTGCTATATACACATTTTATATTCATATATTATAATATATTTTCTTTTTTTAATATGTAAACCAGCACATTCTCTCACTTTTTAGTAGTATACATACTAAGCACAAATACTCATTCAGTTGTTTGCGATTAGTTGTTAAAATTTCTTATTTTTCCTTTTTTTTTTTTTTTTTAAAGTTGACACCTTGTTTCTCAATCAGTATGTATAGCACTAAATTGTTTTTGTTAGTTTTGGACATCAGTGAGCCCGGGCTCACTAGGTAACGCTCGGCCTCTAGGCCACTTCACTTGCTGTTATTTTTTTTTTCTTCTTAAAACACTGAATAAGGCGCCTTTGTACTTAGTGTGCGTTCCTAATAAAGTCAAAGGAGAATCGAGTGATGTAAACATTCAATTTTTTGTGTGTGTTACCAAGGAGTTGATTAGATAGAGAAAGGACGAGGGGAAGAGGATGGGGGGGAAAGAGGGATTATCTGTTAAAAAAGCGGGGGTTTTAGGGACGACCTGGAAACGAGGCCTTGAACCCACGAGAGACGGAAAGCGATAGTTAAAGTTAGAGAAAGAGCCGGGCTGCGTTTTATTGAAATTTCTGGGCAAGGAGAGGAGGAACAGGGAAGTCGGAAAGGTGCGGCGTGTCCCCGAAGAAAACAAGAAAATGAGGGAGAGTCTTTCCCCTCCAAGCGCACTCGAGGACCACCACGCCACCGTTCGACCCCTCCCCTCCCGACCCCTCCTCCCCGACCTGCAAGCGTCAGCAGTGTCCGACTCAAACACGAGACAAAGACGAAACACTCAGTTTACACAAGGACACACGGTCGACACTCCAAGAAACGGACACGCTAAAAACCGTTAGGAGGCAAGCGAAGGAAAGAGTTAGAGATAGAGAGAGATTATTCCCCTCGCAAGGGGCTTAGTGGTAGGAGGAGTCATAGTATAAAAAATCAAAACCCCCCAAACTACCCATAACCGCCCATCAGTTGGGGGAAACCCTCACACTGAGAACATTTCCAAACAAAAAAAACAAAACAAAACAGAGTGAGAGAGTTATAAAAGAGGACGGGGGGGAGAGCATCCAGTAGAACAAGGAAATAAAAACACAGTAGGGGGGGGCAGGGATGGATGGATGTGAGGTAGAGATGCTCAGCTGATACAGTACCTCCCGGACGAGAAACCAGATTCTCGGCCGATTGTTCTTTTCGTTACTTTCAAGCCCATCCCTGGCTGTGTGGGTCTGGTGCCGCCGTATTGGCAGGTTTGGAGGCTCTCTCCCTTTTTCCACAGCGGGTGCTACTGGCTGCGTCAGGAATGTAAGTTAGGTGCTACCTGGACTGCACTTCGAGCCAGAATCTGTTGCAAGCAGTCAACCGGACGAATAAGCAAGTCTACCTTTTTTTAAAGCACCAAAAAAACTCCCAACTGCCACTCACAATCTTTGGGCGAGCAGAAATGCGGAAAACACGATGATTACATTCAGATTCTTGAATACATTCCATCTGAACCAACAGATTCATCTACTTCTGGCAACGTTGCTTCTTGTTCTCCTTTGTACTTGATGTCAAACTAACCCAACGTGAAGCACTAATGGACAGTCGAAGTTCCACGTGCAGTACTTTGCCCTGGAATGACAGATGGACTTTATGTGAAAGAAGATTGTGGACTGGGATGATCTGGACAAAGTGTGGATGTGATTCATACCGAGTTCAGCAATGAACCAAGTATGGTACAAAAGCGTCTATGGCTACCATCTTCATTTCCCCATTTTAGTCCTGCTTGCTGCAGTCCAAATGTAAACAGTAAGTGTTGCATTGGCTGTGGCATTCGGGGGGGGGTGTCATTAGGCTGCAGCCTTTAATGGACACATGTTCAGTGGGACCCTATCAAAGATAAATCAAGACCCCTCTAGATGTGGAAAACATTTACCTGGAATCAACTGATGAAGCACATGAAAACATGCTTCTGGAAAACCAATGAGGACACGCCAATTCTGACCCCATTCGTGTTTTAACCCAAACTTTAATCTAAACAGATTCTGTCGGCAACGGGACGAGATTTTGGAATCTGAAGCGCATTTTCCATTTGTAGTCCGAGTAGTATTGATGAATCGCGTTTGTGTATTGTGTGGAGAAACAAAGAACAAAGAGTGGCGCACGGTAGAAGAAGTCTTGGCCCAGAAAAACTAGGGCTGCCCGCTCTTAGTTGATTAATTAGATTAGTCAACTAATCGGTTGTTTTGTTCTTTAGTTGACTAAGATTTTTTTAGTCGATTACTTGTTTTTTATGCATTTTTTCATGCTGAGTGACTTATTTCCAAGAAACTTGTTAATTACAAGATTTAAAATGGTGCTTCTGCATGATTCTTTGGGAAGAAACTAAATTTTACAGATCTGTCGGTTAAATCAACTAATGGATTAGTCGACAGATTGTGTGTGTTAGTCGACTAAGAATTTCTTTAATCGAGGACAGAACGAGGACAAACGAGGATAGCCGATGAGTCGACCCAAACCTAACCGTATTTCTAATTTTAGGCCCAGTCCTGGGATTTGGTTTAATCCAGACAGTAAATATGTTTTTTGAAATTCAGTCACTAATAGGAATTTTGACAAATATAGCAGAACTCAATGGGCATATAGTTTTTCATATTTTGAAGCCAGTTTAAAACATTTAAGATACCGTGAGTACTTTTCCAAAAAAATGCTTTAGTTCTTGTGGGTTGCAAAACAATTTTGAGATAAAAATGTTTTCCAGGACCTAGTCGGGGTCTTAAATTATAAAACGCCTACCAAACAGAGCCTGCAGCAGCCAGTAGCAGAAGCCAAAATATTCAGCATGGCAGAGTTAGAGATTCGAGTCAAAAGGGGGAAAGTGGAGGACAGCGGAGACATTTACCTCCTTACAGTGCATAGATCAAATCAAGGAAGCACTACAATTACAAAAAAGAAAAAAATGTGATTTTTTTTCTTCTTCATTTTAGATTTGTAAACTTTATCAGTCATCAAATGATTACGTTAAATGTTTTTTTTTTTTATATATATATATTCTTTGTCCATGACACACACACAATAGATTTTAAATTTATAACATCCACAATTTTTCGCTAAAACAAAGCAGGGTTATTTTTTTGTCCTGGTTTTACAACCGCACAACTTCATGGCGACCACAGCTTGCAGAGGTTCACCACCCGTAACCGGAAAGAGGGAGGTTTTTTAAATTTTTTTTTTTACAAAACAAACAGAACAAAGAACACGCACACGCAGAAACACACACACCACGACGACCAACGCAACGCAGGAATAGCAAGGATTTGCTACAGAGGTCTCTCATGCCCGCTTTTCCAAGGTGGGCGATGATGTCACCAACACAGACGGCTTTGTTATTGTTGTTCAGCAGAGAACTGTATCATTATCGTTTGGAGTTGTTGTTGTTGTTGTTGTTGTTGTTGTAGTTGTTGTAGTTGTACCATTGCTGTTAATAGTCCTATTTCCTCCATTGTCTCTTAAATCCTCCGGACTCCCAGTGGCTTCCTCGTTTTTAAGCAGTATCCTCCGGTGAAAGAAACTTAAAAAACAAAGAGGTCCTTATCGTTACTTTATTCCAATGGTAAAAATGTAAACATTTTGCGAGGTTGCCTTGCATGGAGGTACTAAGAGGCCTGTCTGAGGGCAGAGCCGTGTAGTCGGAGGGCTGCAGTTTACTAAGGCTGGCCAGTCGTGCTGTCAGCGATGCAGGGACTTCTGGGCCTCCTTCAGCAGAGTGTCAAAGTCCAGTGCATCGTACTTGCTCTTGACGGGGCCCGGACCTGCCTCATCTGCAAGACAGAAAAACAGGGTCATTGTCAGACTTAAGAAATCCAAGTTAAAATTCCAAGTTGCATTCCTTGTAGAGAACATTTCCCCTCAGTCTTTCCTGAGTACGTTTTACTGAAACATCATGGCGACTTAAACATTTCAGATGGACTGTGTGCTTCCTAAACACAGGTGCAGTAAACTTGAGTTGTGCGTTCACGTAGTTTCACGAGTTCAGGTGAATTCTGAGCCATTGGTCCAATTGTAAACCAACTGACGAATCGATTTTGTCACAATAACTAATATCATTAGTAGAGTTGTTCCGATACGAGTATTGGAAATATTCCAATACTGCCTAAAATGATCGGCGAGTACGCAAGTCTCTGCACCGGTCCGATACCACTTAATTTAGCCCCGAAAAACGACTTTAAAGTAGTTTATTTATGTTCTTTTCCCGCTATGACTGTCTGTCAGTTTAGATAATAAAAGAACGTTCTATGGAATTCATTCTCTGTATGTTGAACCTGAGCCAGGTCAGCCATGACATGCTGATGCATTTGCATATTCGAGTGCGCAGCCTACGCATTCTCGTCACCGGGTATAGTCTGGGTTTGTATGTAAGCGGTGTCGGTATAAAGCCTCATACTTCTGCCGGAAGGAGACCCCGGCCGGAGGAAGTCCCTCTGACTATGCGCGACTACCCGACCAGACCAGACCAGAAAGATAACAAACAAACATTTCTGAAAACCAGAGCAGCGTGACTCTGACGAGGATTTAGTGCCGAAAAGGGGAGTTAATAAATGCTGCTGCAATCCCAAATAACACATTGTTGATTGTTTTTTTTTTTTTTAAATCATCATGAATATTGTTACTGCAAATTACCCTGAAATATTGCGATATTATTTTAAGGCTATATCGTCCACCCCTAGTATACATCTGTTAAAAAAAAAAAAAAGAAGTTTTTTTTAACACACTGGTATCGGATCGGTACTCTGTATTGGAATATTAGGAAGTAAAAAAAATGTATTGGAACATTTCTAGTCATTAGCTACTGCAAAACCAGACATAGTCGCTATATCGCCATGCTAGTTTGCTATAAGTGACTCAAATAAGTATAATTTTGTCAGTGTGTTTTCATTACCAAGATCGATGTAGCGTTTCCTTGTCAGCCTCCTGAGGCCCGCAGGTCCATTCTGGAAAACAGTCTCCCGTTCTCTCCAGTGCTTTTGACCCCCCGACTGGCGGATCTTGATCACCCCGCAGCGCTCCCTGCAGACAGACAGGTAGAGAGACAGACACGTGCATTAAGATAATGACAGTTTGCTTTTGAGAGGATGAGAAGGTACATGCTGGCAACAGTAGAGATGAAGAACGCAGAACCAATCATATGCATCCTATCATTCAATGTGCATTCAATGCACAAATTGAAAGAATCATTTGATTTAAGTGGAGGAAACATCTCCTTTGTTACTGGTCTGATCTGTCCCTGGACTGATGCCTGATTTGTATTTACTACATCAAGTATATTTCAGCATTGTATCAATTTTAAAAGAACAAATATCCTAAGTAAAAGCACAAATGTTTGGGTTTGTCTGCAACAAAAAGAGAGCACCCTTTATTTATTTCAACTTTTTCAAGTCATACTTAATTAATCCCTATGGGGAAATGTGTCCTCTGTAATTGACCCATTCAGACTATTTGGAGCAGTACAGCAACAAGCCCAGGGACTCCAGCTGTAAGGTCAGTGCCTTGGTCAAGGGCAATATTCCAACATTTCATATTTTAATTGTTTGTCTTTTTATGGTGTAAGGAAACCAGAGCACCTTGAGTAACCATGAGAAAGTGTGCAGACTGCTGTTAGTGTCTCATTGGTCATTGGTTATCTTTATCTATGGCTAGACTCGACTCTACTCGACTCTGCTTGGGTTTTCCATTAGCAACAGTTGTGGATAGTACCTGTGGCCGGTTGCACAAAACACCTTAAGTCAAGTATGAGTTACGGTTTCCTTAAAATGTTCACTTAAATATTTAAGGTGTTCTCCTTATCTTGGTCTTATACTTAAGGAACTCCTTAAAGTTAGTTAAACTGTTGTACAAAAGACCTTAGCAACCAAAGTCCACCAAAAGAAAAAAAAAAACCTGTCAGGTGCCTCTGTCTCAACGTTTTTCCTTAACTTAGGAAACCTAAGGCATTCTGTGCAACAACCTTAAGTCAGTCCCTCACCTTCAGGAGAAACTAAGAATTAAGTGTCATACTTAAGGAGAAAACTTAAAAGTGTTTTGTGCAACGGGCAAAGTTTTGTTTCCATACTTTGGTTGCTAAGGTCTTTTGTGCAACGGTTTAACCAACTTTAAGGGATTCCTTAAGTATAAGACCAAGATAAGGAGAAAAACTTAAATACTTATGTGAACATTTTAAGAAAACGTTAAGACTTAAAGGTGTTTGGTGCAACCGACTGTTACCTCATAATTATTTATATAAAGGACCATCACTAGTGCGAAACGGGACATCCTGCGTTTTTTAAATAGCCAAGCTGCTGTCAATTGTGACCGCTTATTCATTCACTTCAACTCAGATTTGACAAAACGGCAGCCTGCAAAACTACGTTGTACACTACGCCATACATTGACAAAGCGCAGACGTTCCTCTGTTTGGTTGCCGATGAAAGGATTCAGCAAGTGTTGCGTTGAAGATGATGACGGCAGTTTCACACGGCGTCGCTATGGCGACTATCCGCAGTGGAAAACAAAAAGAGAAAAGTACTGGTACCAAAAAAGTGAGTCGAGCACAGCTGTACCAGAGCGTTTGTTTCGGTATAAGTAAGTGTCCTAACTTTTTAGACAGAAAATAGTTGCATCAAATCACCACTAGAACTGACTTTATTTCTTTCAGGCAAGAGTTAGAGACACTAAATAGAATAGACACTAAAGTGGATTTTTTTAAAAAGTGTTGCACAAATTGTCAGGGTTTGTAACTTTCAGTGCAGCTGAAGACTTTAAAAAGTTTGCAGGCAACGATTTAAAAAAAAAAAGTTTTGGATTAGTTCAACAAATACCACCTTCTTATTTTCTCATTATGTTTTGTTGTTTATTGAGTCTCAACACTGTTTCGCACACGTTGCCAGATTACTTCAGGGGGTTGAGACAGGAATTTCTGATGACTTGCTATTTACATTACAAGTCCAGTAACTCAATTTTTCAAGCGCTAACATCTCAATCTAGTACAAATTAATGGCATTGCCACATTATCTGACTACAAACTTCCAACTGATTATAAAGTCTGTATTTAAAACTAAGACCCATAGCATAAAAAAAGGATTTCTGTATCTTTAAAAAAGCTCTCATATCTCCTCTGATCGAGGAATACAGATCAGGACACTTACTCGTTGCAGACGATGACTTTGCAGTCCTCAGGTTTGCCGAAAACCTGGAAGCGTTTCCTCAGCATGTTCTGGGTCACGCTGCTTGGCAGGTTGTGGATGTAAAACACCTGGCAGTTGTCCTGGCAACAGGGAAACCATAGCAACAGTCAGGACAAAGGACAATAGAGAATACAGATAGACGTGGGAACTGAAGCAGGAAGGCTAAGTGTAGGGCGGCATCCTGAGGCTCCACACTTCACATGTCCCCGTGTTCATTTGCATGCAGCGTGTTATTCTGATCATGCAGCTGCAACATGCATCTGAAGATACAGTATATGGTTGTTCAGTTGTTGACGTGTCCAAACTCATCAGTCATCTTTGAATGTTTTGGGGCATGAACTATTTGACCTTTAGAGGTGTGTTTTATAGTCTGGTGTGCTAAGGACTATTGAGGTGGAGTTTGCTTTTAGATGGAAAAGTTTCTTTAAGAGGTCGTTTGCAATCACGTTCTATTATGACGCATGAAATTCGGAGGGCAGGCAGTGAGGAATCTGTATACTGCGTGTGTGGAACTGGAGGACACAGGGTTGGATTAAATCGCACGCCAGAAAACTGAAGCACATATTGGATGTGATTATGCAAAGTGAAGAAAAGCGATTTGAAATGGTGAGATATAGGCCAACTGTATATTTTAAAAAGTTGTCTTACAAAATCAAGAAGGCCTTGCGACCCCTGTGAAGCTTTGGTGACCCCTAGTAGGGGTTGAGACCCCCAGGTTGTGAACCTAGAGGACTATAACTATTTTAGAACCAAAGTAACGTCAGTTCTGAACCACTGCCGTTGTTTTTGCTCAGGTGAGTAAATGTATTTAAACTTTAATATGTACATGGATACACCGCTGGTGTTAGGCTATTAACGCTAGCTAACATTAGCTGCTATTTTCTACATTAACTTCTACTAGATCAACTGTTCCCAGAAGTCTGGTGAAACACTGTTACAAAACCTGCGTTGTGGCTTAAAAACAGAGAAGTTGTACTACAGTACTACTACAGTGCATGGCGATAACATTAGTACATGTAGTATAGTTGACTTCGCTCCTCCAGACTGAATCCGGAGGTTTTTGATCGACATATGCCAAATAGTTTTTTTTACTTCTCCCCTGGATGTACTACTATTTCTGGGACTCAAATCTAGCCCTCGTTTTTCCCAATTTAATCGATTGGAACATCTGTACACAGCGCAAATCAAAGGCATTTAGTCTCTGCCTCCAGTTGTCTGCCCTCCATCTGGAAATCGAACCGTGTGTGACGCCAAATGCATACAACCTATTCAACAGTATTGTGGTATGCCAAAGAATGCAGTGCGAGAATGCTCCCCGTACCTCGTCAGACTTGGCTTTGTTCCTCTGCTTGTCGTCGGGACAGATCTCCGAGTTCTCACTAAAAGAGGGCGAGGAAGAAAAGGGGAAAGAGAGAGAGGATAGTGAGCGAGATAAGGATGGACACAAGGTGAAACTGAAATGTCAGACATGAGGAAACAGGTGAACTGCGGCAGAAAAGGAGACTTTCTCCCACTGACTGCAGTACGACATCGTTCTGTTCTTTATCGTGTCTTTCTCTAACATCCACGACCTTTTTTCGCTGCCATCGTCTTCCATGTACAGAAACAATAAGACCACTGACCTCATTCTGTGAGACAGGCAAGTCAAACTGTATCTTACAAGGATAGAAATGAAGACTGACTTTATTCTAAGTTAGACAGTTCAGTCTTTGATTGAATTGTTTACATGAGTTGTTGATTACTTTCACAGTGTATTTCTGTTTACATGCTGCAGATCAGAACGCAGTTAAGCTCCTTTCCCACTCGACAAAAAACAAAAAAAAACATCTGGCTTTTGTCTTTAGTGGGAAAG
>JAOVVB010098975.1:0-13120 GCA_028570985.1 Heterobranchus longifilis | reverse complement strand
CTGGACGTCACATATCTACGAACGGAAGTTAATTCACAGGTTAACTTAAAATAACAAAGTTGACTTGAAGTTTCAAACGAACACTGGTCTCCTGGGTGAAAAGCTTCTTGGTCTTTACGTCGCCTCACTTCCTCGTTTACTCCCGTCATAATTACTACAGCCACTAGAGTTTGCCGTCATTAATATGGCACGCAATAAGCTGAGCCTCCTGGCTCACAATTACGTGGGTTATCTATGAATTACAGTGCATTACTTTTTGTAGGAATTACTACGAACAGTGGATGAGATCAGCCTGCAATATGATGTCAATATTAAATAGTCCACATCATTTAAAATTGTCTACAGTTACAAATACACATTTAAACTTGCAATTATCTAAGCTAAAAACTAATACTTCTTATCACAAATCTGAAATCTAAAATCTGCTGTCATTTCGGAGTCTGCACAAATAGGGGATTGGTGATCTGCTATATCTCTCCCTTTGACATCTTGGGATGGTCAGTTTGTTGGAGTTCCTTGTCTGATGACCTGTGAGCTGCTCCCTGAGGGGGGGTAGCCAGTCACTGAAGTTGGACTTAAGCAGCTTTCTGGCAAAGTCAAGACACAGTTGAGTGCGTCTCTCTGCTAAAGTACACAATCCGAGAGTGCAGAGAGCCTCTGGGTACCCTGAGTACCTCTGGCCAAGTATGATTTTACAAGCCTGTTTCTGGCCTGGTCTGGTCAAAAAACTGTGCCAGACAGGGACTGCATACTCCAGCATGTGGTCCACCTGACTGTCCCATCGTTACCCCAGGGCTTTGCTGTCGGCAAGGCTGGTGTGTGTCTCGTGCTAGTGACATACAAAACTTTACATTTCCTTGGGTTGAGTTTCATTTTGTGCTCCTCTACCCAGATGTCTAGACCGTTCAGGGTCTGTTGGAGAGTCACTAAGCCAGCTGTCACTGTAAACTGATCAAAATGTGTGGTCCTACAGGTGACAAGATAGAAAGCACGATTTTTATAAGGCTACTTTCAGCAGTATTGTAGCACCTGTGCAGTGTAAGTGTGGCTCTGGTTTGGAGTTTAGTTTTCAGTCATGTGTTTCTCTTTTTGTTACTTCATCTAATAGATTCCAGTGTCAATGTTTTCTGATCTTCTTGTTTGCTATGATATCAGAGCCGCATTTTTTCGTTTTATCTTTCAAATCCTTCTTTTGGCATACAATCTGTTTTTTGTTTGTAGAAAAAATAATACAATCCCAGTGAAAATTGGAGTAGTTTGTCTTGATGATTTTACTTGCATTCTAGTTTCCTCTGGTTGGATTCTTAGATAAGGAGTTGTGCTTCAGTGTGCATTGCTATCTACCACAGTGTCTTTAAATACTGCCACTGGGAGGAATTTTCCAATCCTGCAGGAGCTTTAATGCAATCTGAACATTTTCTGCTGCTAATTCGTCTTAAAATGTTTTTACATGCTAAGCACGGGAAGCCTTCTATTATGAAGGAGCAACAGGAAGCGCAGCCTTATGGCTCGATTATACTCTCAAAGTGGACCACCACGGACGTGTAATAGTTCTGTTTATACTATTCCATACATTCCGCGCAGTAGAATGCTACGCTACCACTTGTAGCGTAGTGGCTGCACAGACAAGTCTGCACAAAGCCTACGCATGCACCGTCTGATGACGACATTAAGGTTTTTTGGTATTTCTGACCATTTTTTTAGATTTAGATCACCAAATCTGTGTAACAAATGGTAGCAACCCTAAAACTGCTGCAACAACTTATGAGACATTATAGAAAATGGTCATGGTCATCATATGCATGTTTCATAATATTCTAAGCAGTTACACACTCTAAACCTTCAAAATGTAATAGGCGCCTCCGCAAAACACAATGTTTATTACAGATTTATGACTGGAAAGCCTTGACACACAGTGCTGAGCTGCATCTTAAATTAATCTCCAGGTTCTCAGCTTTCAGATGATGTACACCACTTATATGTGGCATCTACTGTTGACCTGCTATCTCCCCTTAAAGATCCCCTGCCCCCCTCTCCCTAAGAGGTGCAGGTGACAGCCATTTCTATTGCAGTTTGGGTGAACCTCAAACCGTTTAATACCTTTTTACTGTGCCGTTCTGGCGTATGGCCAATGACCCTGATCTATTAGTGCCATGCCAACATCACAGAGTCTGATCACAGTCGCATATGTATGTGGCAGGGATTCGTAGCTGTACAGACATTTAGCATATGTGACTGTTCATACCAGGGCCACTTAAATGATTCAGGTTATTAAAATGAAAGGGATGTCAAAGAGGCTTTGGCATGTGGAAGTATATTGAGATGCTATAAAGATTTTGGGTTTCATCCATCCAGGGCTGCGTGGATTACCCATTTTACACGAGTGGCACATTTGGATAGCGGAGGCAGAGTTTTGGAATCCAGATCAAGATAACATCTGAACCAAAGCACACGTGGGCTGTTTGCATCAGTGAAAGGCGGTGCTGTCTGGGGAAGCTAAATGGATTTGACAATGGGATTTGATGGTCTTTGTAGTGAGGGTAATTAGGTTTGATTGACTGTAAAGTGACTGGTGAGGTCCAGATCTGGGGAGGGGAAATGATCAGACACTTGAACCACCCACAAATTAATGAGATTCAACTGTGCCTGAGCTGATTTCACCAAGGAGAGGAGAACATTTACGAAAGCGATGGGATGAGAGAAAAGACCATGGCGGGATGAGTATAGTGAGTGTGAGATGCAGAAAGAGAGACACACAGTCTGGAATACGTGCGAGTAAACAGGAAAGACAGAGATATCTGATGCATGCCTCACTTCCTTGATTGTGACCTTAACTAAATTAAGTTAAAGATAAAAGTGATTAAAAGCTTTAAGGTGCAATTTAATTAGTGTTCTTTGTCTTTCTCTCGCTACAAAAGAGGGTGCCACAAGATAAAAAAAAAAATAACAATGCACATTCAGCTTGACAATTTACTGCATGAGGCAGACAGACAAAAATGTGGGAGAGACAATTCCCTGGTGTTTCTTTTAATTGCTAATGAACTATGGTATTTATCATAGAATATTAAAAGGCTTCCTATGAAGCCAAGCTTGTTTCCCTCATGCTGACATTTATTTAAGGAAATGCATTGGAAATGTTATAATCTGGGTATTGGATGAGTGTTTTATTGTATTACCTTCACTTACACAATGTCATTTTGCAGTCAATCAGATGTATTTAATCATTGCATGTCGTTTGTTTATGAATAATGCTCCTTTTCTACATGTTTTTATTCATGCTGCTTGCTCTTATTATGGATCTTGAGATGCAGTCAGCCATATTCTGTGCGGCATCATCGCCTTGAGGCAGATTCTGATTTCAACTGGAGATATAGCACAATCTAATATGCTGTTATTTATTAGAATAGGTGTAAGACTGGTGCCCTTGTTATCGTCTTTCAAGGTAATGATGGAATTCGGCAATCTATATATTCGGGAGTTTCGGAGCATGCCTTGCACATCCTGCACTCCGGATCGACACAGCTCAAATGCAAGGACGGAGAAAAAAGCAATTTGCTCAGAGTTTGGCATTCCACTGATGTGACATCCATATGCAGATGTAGTGAAAGATCCTTCATTTTTATAACTCATCAGATACAACAAATATATAACCAGACACGGAAGCCATCAGTGGCATGACAAAGAAATGACACTTTGGGGAATAAACAGGGCGGCATTGTGACATATATCATCATTACATTCTGGAAAGGTCTGTCCTTGTTATATTCTGGAGCAAACATGAAGGTCAGCTTTAGCTTCCTAATACGGGCTTCATTTGCCAAGCTAAGCCGAGGAACAGTGAGAAGCTCTCTAAGAAACATTTCTTTTATCTACTTCGGTTTCTGACCTTCAAGTCTCAACAAGGCTATCTCCCCCGGTGATATTGTTTGCCATGTCGGCTGTGCTGTGGAGACACTATGCAAACTGAGAGAGCTAACCTGTCCAGCCCACCACCGCCTGTCAGCGCTCGTCTATGATCACCTAGCTGGCATGGCTGCGGCGCAGGTATGCACTGGCCTAGCGGCAGCTGTCAGTGTCACACAAAGTCATCAATCCACATCTCTGCCACTGTCATTGCTGACAGGCCTCCGCCAGCCACAACCAGTCAGCCAGCTGCACGGAAATATGTCAATTTAGTTTAGCATGCCACACTAATAGACACTTGAATTTGGAAAATGTGCTTTGGTAAACAAAAAGAAAAAGAAAAATGCTTCCACAACTTTGAAAAAGAGAAAACACTCTTGAAGACATGTTAGCGTTATAGAATCAATACAAGTGATCTTAATGAACTCCATTAGCCTTTAACAATAGCTGAATCTATATTTATGTAGTCAGGATCTTAAATGTGTATAATCTCACAAATGTTACATGTGGATCTTCTTAAATCCACATTTTAAAGTCTAGATAATACTGACATGTACACAAAAATGCCTCTGGCCACGGCTATCGCCAGCGCAGACGCATAAGAAATGTAACATCCTAACACTGTGTGAAATGCTTATTTTGCTTATATTTAGTGAACTGAATGCTTTTTTAAATTTTTTTTTATAGGAGCCCACTTTTATTTATGTAAACATACACTAGTTCATCCTCAAAGTGTGAAAGGTTGACAAGGAGGATGCATAAATAGAAGCTGCAGGCCCATCATTGTCAACATGCCAACTGCTCTCTGCAGAGAATCACAGAGACACGGAGACCTCATTCTAGCAGGCCGTGCCGAACGGGGAAAATGCCGAGACGACTATCACCAGCACAAAACAACAAACAAACAAAAACAGCTTTTGGAGAGGAAAAGAGGACACAGAAATTACTGTAAAATGTATTGGAATGGAAAAAGAAACCATTTAAGGATCAACTTACAATGAACAATAAACCATACGTGATGACCTACATTTTCCTTCTTCTATTTCCGTATTGCCGGACTTCCCTTAATCAATACTCAGTGAAATACAGAGAACCATCTCTTTGCAACAACCTGCCTCCATCACTACAATAAACATCTACATTACTGATATTCAAAAAACATCTGAAAATAACTTTAATTTGCAAAGATTTATAATAATTCATGGATTTCATTGTACATTAATGCATTTTAACTTGGATATAACATTAACTTCCACGTACATTGTACGTTTCTATCAATTTTGTATTACTGCTTAATCTACTTAAGTTTTTATCTTATTATTATTTGTATTATTTTTTCAGATTATTGACTTTTAATAGGGGGGTATCCCTTCTAACCTCTCATGTACAATGTTCAAATGTTTTCTTTAATTATTTCTTAATTTATTTTTTAGATACTGTAGGTGCATAATGTGCAAATAAACTAAACAAACCTACTAATGGGCTCAGTCATTTTAAAGACAGTGATAGAGAATGAGGTACACACAGCCTCCAGCTGTTGTGTGAACAAAGACAACCACATTTAAGATGATAATAATGTGTGATCAATAGTTACATTAACACAAACACCTTGACAAAACCTATTTTTCCACTCTAATATTCCCACAGAGCAACGTGATGTGTGGGTCTGCATTCTGCTGGTGTCTGCAAGCTGTTGCAAGAATGGATTAAAGCTGAGTGGGCTCTAATTCATATAGTAAAAAAATAATCACTGCAAGTAAAACTAAATCAGTGGTTCCCAACCTTTTTCCTTAAGGGCCCCCTTTTCTGTCATTGAGTAAACTGACGACGCCGTCTATGCAGCATATTCTGTGGATATTTCATATTATATTCACTGCATAACAATAACGTACAGAACAGCTGATAAACTGCACAATTATCCCAAATAGTGAACGCAATAACTGCAGGAAGTTTGTGTGGATTTTTAGGGTGAATTATTCTTTTTCACTTGTAACAATCATACATAATTAATAGGCTTCTTTTTTTTGTTGTTTTGTTTGTTTGTTTTAAATGTTCTAATGCAGGACAAGGCTGTGTATCAGAGAGCAGAGACTTTAAAAATAACAATTCCATTTAGTTTTCTTCACAGATATGAATGAAATGCTGAGATATAGGCTAACTGTATATATTTTTTTTAAAGTTTTCTCACGGCCCTCAAAATCAAGAAGGCCTCGCGACCCCCCCGTGAAGCTTTGGCGACTGCTGTTGGGGGTCGGGACCCACAGGTTGGGAATCACTGAACTAAATCATAAAAACAGCATCTGAGGAGCCACTTAATGTGTTTTCAGGGTTTCAATAATACTGTCTAGGACCATTTTAATAACTGTTTTTACATAGTTTGTTAGAAAAGTTTAGCCTGGCATCACCAGTCTAATTCTCAAATGTGAAATTAGTCTGGGACCTTTCAGTTCATTTTCGATTTCTAAGACCAGAATGCCTCTGGACACAACTGGAAAGACTTACAACCAATCAGAGCAACTTGCTGAGAGGCACATGCAGGTCGGCACTTGGTCTGTTTTCAAACAGGAAAAAAGGTCACTAACTTTCTAACTTTGCAGCTAAACAGCACATTAAACATCTGAAAACATTTTAGGTGAGAAAAGGCAATACAGTAACAGAATCTTGATTCATATTTCATCAGCACTGCCTAGTTTGACCTTTGATGTGAATTACACAAACTAAACAGAACACTAAAATATGTTTCTGAAAACATTTCAGGTGAGAAATAGCCAATGTAGTAGTAGATTTGATCAGCCTTTCACATTTTGGTGTGAGTTTCCTGAGCATTGTGTTAATGGGTAGCGGCAGCAGCCATCTTGTTTGACTCCTACAGAGTGTGGGGAGCGGTGGAGGAGAAGCTCTGGGCTCTGTCAATCATTGTTTTAAACCCAGCTCATATGAGATAAACAGTTGTGATTGGATCTACAAATGTTTAGTCGATTGAATGTGTCTGAACGGGAGAGAGGCCAGACTGAGTCTGCAGAGCAAATGAAACTTGGCTCAGCAGAATTCGTCCGGCGATGCCAGGCTAACAAAAGTTTGTTTTCCAATTAAATAATTCAAATTTATTTTGAGACCTAAGACTAGCTAAGAAAGTGATTTAATCTAATACTACACAAGTCCAGCTGGATTACATTTATGTGTGTAGTCAAGTCAGATAGCAGACAGTTGGTGCACACATAAAAGGTTACAACCAATATGCCCCTCAACTTGATATTCCTCAGGTTGGCAATAAAAACATATTTTTCAGAGGTTCATATGGTGAAGGGGGGCTTTTACACAAGCTACTACAACTATTCACACACTGAACACCATACTGTATAAAGTAGGTCTGAGAAAAGTGGCCAGTAAACACGTTAAACACAAAGTTCTTCACTGTTTCTCTGTGGTACCTGGGAGAAATGCCTGGACTACATAAAATGTTCAAATAACTTTTTTTTTGTCAGGGTTGTTTGTTTATTCCTATGTGCCTTATGCCAAGCTGCATTGTGCTCAAAGCGGCATGTGCGCTTTCCGGCTCTGTTCAAAGCTTAGTGGATTTGACTGTGGTACACAGTTGACATGTGGGTGCAGACACTTGCCCCAGACGGGGCCACTGACCCCGGTGATGCCAGCCGAGCCGGCGGCCAGAGGGCCCTGCTACTCCTCACAAATGCCTCAGAGAAACAAAGTCCAGATGCTCTACCATGCTCCAGCTCTTGACACACTCGGCATGCTGCTCGCGACATTGTTTCATATGCCGTAAAAAAATTATATATATATATATATATATATATCCTGCTGGCATGAGCCATCTTCCTCCGTTCTAGACAGAAGCATTAGTTTGGGTTTATTCTACAGTGTTTAACAGTTATTTCCAGTGAAGTAAAGCGATTTGGTAAATGTTGAACATCTGGTCAGTCCAAGAGAATATGGAAATCCACTTAGAGCAAATTAAAACAAATGGGGTGACCGGGTAATGATTTCATAAGCAATTTCCTACATTAGGATTTTTAGTACTTCACAAGGAAAACATGTTTAGCTCTGCACTCATCGATCAATCATGCTTGTTGAAGAAGTGCACATGTCAATGCACTTGCAGAGGCTATAATCACAAGTTTTATCAACTGGGAAATGGGAGAAAAATGATTTTCGCAGTTTCCTAAAAGCATTTGTCTGGTGCCCCTCCCCCACCCTGGTGCCACCCTGGCAAAAGCTAAATGAATTAAACTCTCATTAAATATGCATTTCATTGTTAATCATTTGCAAGCGAAGAGGATTAGGTTGCAATTTGTGAAATGACATAAAATCTATCCCTTCTCAAAAATAGTCTCTTGAAATTGCATTAAACACAATAGTATGATCCATCAAACGGTCTTTTAAGCAATAAAATGAGTAAATCACTAAATCCATTAAAGAGATATTGACCTGTACATAATTCACATAATACAATGGCCATATGTTTCCTCCATCTGTTCATGCTAATGGATTTGTAAACATAAAAATGTACTATATTCAGGTCACACCTGTCTGTCTGTCTGTCTGTCTGTCTGTCTGTCTGTCTGTCTGTCTCACGGTATTACGGTATACCAGGGTATTTAGAAATCCCGATGGTATGAATTTCAATACCATCAAAAATACAGACGCACCTCTTTATACAGAGATGCTGTATCGCGCGTGTATTTGCAGATGATTTTTAATTACAACAAACGGATCAAAAGTATTGCGAAATGACTACAGCATGATTTGTAAATAGTATGAATTAATGTTTTGTCACAACTTTTAAAATGCTTGTTTTCTGAATGGAGTTTGGATCCATCAACATTTCACCACACTATTTTTTTTTACCCACACAAATACCATCATATCCAGTACACCCCGGTAAACTGTTAAGACGGTATGAAGGTATGAAAAAAATAGATACCGCCCAAACCTGCTTTCTGTCTACCTCTTTGTGCTGAATACTACCTTATTTTCATCAGCCTTCACAGAAAACACGGCTGATGCTCTGTGTGAAATATTGATGTGAAAAGGCTTCTCAAATAACTAACTCAAAAATATCTGAAGCACACAGACTTTTTAGAACAGAATGGGAGAGAAGAGCCAATGCTCTCAAGCCAAGGCTGTCAATTAGAGAGGAGTAGAGGCAGAGAAAAGAAAGATGTGCAACAAGAAAACACTGAATATCCCACTATGTGTGTTCCAGCCAAACAGCTTACAGAGAAACTGAGAGAGAACACAAGAGCTGAACACCAAGCTGCTGTGACCTCCAACCTGCGCCGGGCTCAAGTTCACATTTCCATTCACGGGATCCATTTAAAGAGCTCCGCATCTGATTGTCCTTTCTCTGATTGCATCTCACATAGACACAAGTTAGTACACAGAAAAGAACTATTCAAGGTTTAATGAAAATGTGCAGTCAATGCGGGTAAGAACCTTGATAGCATAAAAAGCAGCCTGAGTTTAGCACACGTTGAATTTATAAGTGTGTATTTCACAACTGCCAAGGTCATTGTGATCGCGACAGTCCAACGAGCGAAGTGTTGGCGTGGAGGACAATCCCCACTATCTCCAACGCTGCAGGCAACGTCGGCCATGTCATCCTCATGTTTTATTCATGCAAGTCATATTATGGCATTCAGAAACCGAGATCAAAATCTGCTCTGGCAGAAATATTTAATATCATACCTACTTCTCTACCCTTCTCCATCTGGTTAGCCAGCATGAGAGAGAAGGGCAGACAGACTCCTTCAGCTCAGCCATGTTGGATTATTAAAAGTGAAGCTTTCAAAGAGGTCACTGCTCAGGAAGGAGAAAAAAAAAAAAGGCTATAGCATGCATCAATTATCTTGGAGAGTTTGTGGCATACTGAAGACTGTCTTGTCACATTTCCCAATGTGGCTGAGCTACAGAGAGGTCCTTGGCTGGCGCTGACATTTAGAAGCTGGTGAATTGTGGAAATCCCAGTCTGTTTGTCAAAAAAACGGACAAAAGACCACAGTGACTGCTTGCAAAGCCTCTTCAGGCTTGAAATTCCTTCTCAATGTCATTGGCATAACTAGACACAGGCGTCCAGCTCTGTCGCTCTAATTTTTCATGTCTGAACAACTGCAACTTACACTGATCAATACACAGTTTACTGGCATCGCTGGAGGACAATAGAGTAATTCCAGTGATTCACAACAATAAATATAGCACGCTGCCCGCAAACAGTCTCAGACTGAGTGAGGACTTCTCTGTCGTGTTGCTTGCACATGATAAACGGATAAGTGCAATCTAGAGCCAATTTCAGCCTCTTTTAGAAGTCGACCACAGCTTCCTGTCTTTACATGTGACCTACATATTGCTGCCAGTTCCACAAGGGCTCAAACAAAGTCTTTGTAATTATAAACAACGACACTCCAATAACTGGTACAACTACAGAATTATAACACTATTACTTTACATGTGTTCAATGTTTAGAAATATGTGTGCATATTGGGTTCTCACACCTTCAAAACATAACATTCAAGGACTTTCCAGGCCCAATTCCCTGAAATTCAAGGATCTGACACGGCATAGTTTGAGACATGGATCAAGGTTAATTAGTGTTGCAACAAAGATAATTTCTATAATGAAAACTATCAGGATGGTGAGTGAAACAATGACGCAGCTGCTGGATACACACATGCAGACAGCGGACCATAGCCTATTTACTAACATGAAGTAAAAAAAATTTTTTAAAAAAGAACTTCAATTTCTATTCTTGCAGAAAATATATCAATTCAAGCACTTCCAATGACTATTTATATTTTCAAAAACTGTCAAGGCCTTGATTCTCTCCTCAAAATTCACAAACTTTCAAAGATTTCAAGGACCACGGCCAATAGATTTTCTGACTGCCAGATAATCGGAATAAATAGTCGAATCTTAACCAAATGTGATTCGAATCAGAACATTCTGATTTGGGTACAGCTCTACTTTACATGAATGTTTAGAAATACATGTGCAAATTACTGCAGGAGCAAATGTACCGTGGAGAAAAAAAACACAAGCCAAAAGTAGCATAATCTGTCTGTAGTTTGGAAGCATTGTATCGGCTACGGGAGTACGTATAAGACTCCCCCCGCCCCCCCCCCCACACACTCCTACACATTATCATCTTCCTTCAGAGTTCAAATCTGTGTGAAGCACAATTCCATGAAACCCCCTTTCTATCCTCCTGTTCTCCTCGTCCTAACTCCCCACCTGCCTCCCTGTCTCTGTCTCTGCGGTGGCACGGGAGAGAAGTGGCATACCTTTGTTCATGTCAATCAGCTGCTTCTTCTTCTGCTGGCGCTCCTGCTTCTCCCGCTCTGCTTTCTCCTTCGCCAGCTTGGCTCTCTTGATCTTCTCCTCCATCTCCCTCTTCTTGTGGTTCTCCTTCACTGCTTCCTGATGAGGCACACACAGACACAGACACGCACACGCACACGCACCCGTACACACGCACACGCACACACACGCACACACACACACACACAGATATAATCAGAATCTGGCACCACCACTCTTTTAGTGTCTTTGCTACTGTATAGTGTTCAGAAGCGGCAACATGCCATCAGCAAATTCTTATTCAGAGAAGGGTTTGATAGTTAGAGATAAGCTGCTGGAATAAACAATATATCATGCCTTGTGTATGAGCTTTTTTAATACAAGCATATTTGTCTGCACGGCTTCTGCACTGCTTTACATATTTTCAATAACACAGAGCTGATTCGCTGTCAATAATACATCGATATGGCACACGCACAAAAAAAAAAAAAAAGGCTAGATGATCATCGCACATATGGAGGATATTTCATTTGGCAATATGGGAGGAGCCATTGCATGAGAAAAGAAAAAGTGTGCCAGTCTCTGAGGACGGAGACAGATATATCATCATCCTCCTCCTTCGTGACCGGCTGAAATGTCAGGAAGGAGTCAGAGAAAGAGAGATAATCAACGGTACGGATTCAGCCTTTACAAATGTGTCAGTTTGTTCTTGCGCCAACAGAGTAAGATGCAACCGTGCGACCTTTGGAGACAACAAAATGTTCTCTCATCCCAGGCCTGTGGCAGAGCCCTTGACAGGACCCATCATAGGTGTTAGCGTATGTCTGTGGGAGGGAGGGCATACTGTATGCACATAAGCCGGTGTGCCTATACTGTCCATGGGCATCTTTGTGCTTCTGCTCATTGGTGGTGCCCCCCCCTTATGTATGCATGTGTGTGTGTGTGCGCGTGTGTGTGTCAGTAAGTGAAGGCATGGCCCTGTCTGTGCACTGATATAATAAGTGGCGACAGTAGGCCCCCCCATCTAATGCCCCTGTGGTCCTGACGTGTGTGTCGTGTTGGCAGCTAAGACAGAGGGATTACAGGGATTGTGGGGAAGGAACAAGGAAAGAGCAGCTCATGATGCCAGTCAATAGCAGAGCTTTGCTCCATGTCCAAGGACACGAGGCCTCATTGTCACTGTCTCCTTGTTGGATGACAAGGGCAACGGGAGGGAGAGAGAGAGAGAGAGAGAGAAGCATGATAGAGAGAGAAAGCAGAATAATAAGAGAGAGACAGAGAGAGAGTGTGTTTTGTATTATGTGCATTATGAAAACCTAAGAGATGTTTTTGCTTCGTCAGCTGCTACAAGCCGGCGAACACTCAAAGTCCAACCTACATTTTATCACCATATCTTAAAGCTTGTTTTCACCAGCCACCAAAGCGCCGCGATTTGCTGCGAAGCGCCGGGGGAGCTCTGCCCGCTTCCATTCGCCGCCCATGTTAAGTAGTTGTGCCGTTTACATGCCACGCGCCTCGGAGGTCCGCGAACGGCTCGCGATCATTTCGGCATCTGTTATATTTTTTCCGTGTGCCCCGAGCGAATCTGACATGAAAACGCACTGATAATCTACTATAAACCATGTAAAACACATATTATACATGATATAAATTATCTGATTGTGACAAATGATCATCCCGTGTGCCAAGCCTTGTGATTTTCCTTGTGAGTTTACATTCCCTCGATTTTTACCCCCCACATGATAAAATGTCATCCACTATATTTATTAGAAATAAAAGAGTAGGCTACCTATCACTACTGTTTGTGATTATGCTTTTTAAATGACGTTATTATCAAAATATTTGTCTGCTGTACCGAGAGGGACAGTGGAGCAACGAGAGACACAAAAGAAACAAAGCCTGCAAA